>JAVQIZ010165707.1:0-11646 GCA_036023535.2 Galaxias brevipinnis
CCCCCCCCCCCCCCCCCCCCCCCCCCCCCCCCCCCCCCCCCCCCCCCCCCCCCCCCCCCCCCCCCCCCCCCCCCCCCCGCAGTTAGTTAAATAAAATAAGAGTATGCTAAAACTGGCAAGCCAATTACCCACCTTGTTGGTACCCTGAACACACCACACATATGCGCTCTCCCATCGTAAGTTGCACTCTCTGCAGTGGTAGTAGCCATACTTCTGCTCCAAAAACTAAGAAGGCCTCAAATTATTCAAACATTCAACTTGCGTTATTTTTGACAGCCTATTCTAGGCCCATTTGCTTTCACGCAACTTACCTGGAATCTTACGCGAGCTTTTGCTTTAGAAACGTCTTGTACGGGTTTGACATCCTCAGTCAATACAGACGCCTGTTCCTTCTTAATTGACTTTTTGCGTTCGACAAGCTTTTCGACATTTGCTTTCTCAAACGAGACACCTGCAACCGCTCCTTCGTTCTTTTTTGACACCTCGCCTTTAACCACAGATTCAGGTGACCCATTGGTCTGTGTTTGCGATGACGGCGCTTTGCTTTCCTCCAGAAAGGAAACCAGTCTCCTAGATGCTATGGGCGAGTATACAGCTAATGTACGCGGATAACGCACGTCGCTCCCAGTGGGGCTGCCTGGAGCATGGTCCTCGTCCTGTCTCCGTTTGCGCAGGGCGTCTCGCTTTTTGGCCACTATGGTCCTGGGGCCAAGGGAACATTGCACCGAAATATCAACCTTTGGGTTAACTTGCACAGCGACATCTTTGGTATTTGCCTTACGCAGCCTTGGAGTTAGTTTTGGGTTGATTTGAGCCAAGATTGATTTTAGTTGCGCACGCTGATGATTATCAAAGTAGGCCTCGCTGTCCCCATAGTTTGCCAAGTAGCATTTCTGTTTCCACCCTGAACTTCTGGGTTTGGGATACCTACCAGTGTAAGGGTTGTAAGATGAATAGATGTAACTGTCGATAGATTCGTCAACATACGCAGCCATTTTCCTTTGACACTTCAAAGTTATTTGGCCGCATCAGTTTAAGTAGATTGACAACATGATTTTCATTAATTGGTGTCAGGTGTATGAGCTTTTTCACCCTAACATGAGTACGCATACCCTTTGAAGAAAAATATATAGCTTAATACACCCTACGTTGTTATTCAGTGAAAACTATCAGACAAAGGTATATAGTGCAGAATTATTTTTATTTTGCTCATACATTTTCTTAATATATATTTGATATCGATATACATCTGTACATTTTCTTTCGTCTGTTTACCTCATGGCGACACATGGGCCTATATATGACACAACATGGTTTGATTAGACCCATGTAACACGCTGGTAGACTTACGCAATGTGAAATACCTCTCTCAATTATTCTTGTCATGCTTTGAGTTAATATTTTCTCTCTCAAACACACACACACACACACACTAATTCACTCACTCATACTCTCAAAACTCGCAGAATTGTTGAAAAATCCCTTTAATAATTTGAGATGCACATTTATGAAAAGTATCGGCTACTTTTAAAACGTTATATTGCCCCTTATAGAGAATTTGAGTTGATACATTATTTTATAATTAATCATGATTTTAATGATGGCCCATATTCATGAGTCTTTTTTAAATGTTTGAAGATGTTTGGCTTGATTGAACTTGGCAACAATATTCATTTTAAAGATCAATTGTATCACTTGTGAGCTCCTCCAGTCCCCATACTCAGAGGATTTCCCTTCCGTCAACCTCTCTCTTGCAGATGAAGTTGCTCACATATGATTTGGCTGACGATTCCAAAGGTCAAAGTGTCCTTGTGCACCTGGACACAGATGCAATGGAAACCATTTCATCCACCCCTTAAACAGGGGTAGAGTCAGATGGACCATTTTCCAGTTTAATGGTGTTTGGGTCGCTCACTGTCACAGCTCCATAAGAAGTGTCATATCCAACATCCTCATCTTGGAACCTTTGGTATGAGATACCCGTGTCATTGTCATCATTCCCAAGGGGGTCTTGTTTGTTCAAAACCTCCTTCCTGTATATCTTATATCCCAGTATGAAGAGGCCAGCCTCGGCTGCTTGGAACAGGGCATAGAGCAGTGGGAACATGTACATCCCTCCCATCAGATGAGGGGGAAAGGCCATCTTCAGGATGGCAGTGCACAGCTGGACGTTCTGGCATCCCGTCTCCAAGGCAACGGTCCTGCAGCTGCTGGGCGACATGTCAAAGAGCACCGCCAGGCCGTAGCCTGCAGCGTAGCCACACAGCGGCATCAGCACAGCCACCACGTAAACAGAGGCAGGGATGGTGGAGAGAAGCTCTGGCCCCAACATGGCGCCCGTCAGTATGAACAGCAATACCAGGGTGACCAGGAGAGACCACAGGGACACCTAGTAACAAATGTGCAACATCCATAAGATAAATTATTATAGCATTAATAGGGCATAAACTAAGATTAGCTTGCATTATATTGGCTCACAAGAATTTGGAGTTATATATTATTTCATATTGTTCGCCTGGCTGCATTCTGTTGTCTATAGAAGCATTGGTTTCCCTTATGTCAGATGCCCGTGGCTCCACAGAGAACACTATCTCTATGTGTGGCTCTCCGGCATGTATAGAACTGCTTTTATGCTTTGAAAAGGAGGAGGCTTACTGACAATGTCGCTATGATGTCACCAGATGTGCCTTGCGGCCAGGATCATCTTCATTTATACTAGACCTCGGAAATTGCGCAATGCCATTTGTGCCAAACAATCACCTTTCTTTCACAGTTTGTTTTTTTTACACTAAAATAATTCATTATTACCTTCAAAACTATATCGGCCACTCTTGTGTAGCGATACCTGAGCACAACACCCATGCCTATTGGGATGAGTGTGCTACAAAGGGTTAAGATGATCGCCCCGAACGGCATCAGGTCGACCACAGGCGTGTTGATCCAGGCACGGCTATATATCCACAGACAAAACGGCATAAGCACAAGCGCCAGCACAGTTGAGGAGATGGTCATTATAACGCTAGAAAGAGAGAAAATAGAGAGAGAGAAGGGGGGGGGGGGGGGGCGCAAAATTGGAACTTAGAACCATCACAGATTGTGAAGCTATTGGCTTTCAATACATGAGAGATATCATAATGCGTAAAGTAAACTTTTATTCATGCGTAAAATACCGTCTGTGGAATAAATAAATAATTAGTACCTAAATGTTAAATGAATTCAAATGTATTCAATATAGACGTAAAGTTAGGGGTCCCAAAGGTAATTGAATGTATATATACTTAATGGATTAAAATCATAAAAATAGGATCGATTTTATCATCTGTTATAGGAGAAAGTAAGCGTTATCACTCTTTATTCTGCACGATTTGATCTTTGGTTACCTAAGATTCATCTCTCCGTGGACCAATAGAGACATGATGTTTGATAAGTTCCCTCCAGGACAACAGCCACAAAGAAGAACTGCCATAGCCGCAACATCATCAAGAGAAAAAGCCAAAGCCAATAGAAAGGCCACTAAGGGCATGATAACGAACTGACAGATAAGCGCCAGCAGCATCCCGATAGGTCTGCGGATGTGCTCTCCAAGCTGGCTCACCTCTACCGTGCACCCCAACCCCAACATGGTGAAGCAGAGGACAAGTCCCACAAATACGTTGATTCCATGACTTAGTGGAGAGTCCCAAAAGGCAACCATCAGGTGAGCGGGTTCTGTTGGAGGCGCAACCATAAGTCCAGCATCAATGGCAGTCCTAAGTGTGCTGGCCTCGAAAAATACAGGGTCACTGGCTACGCGTAAACCTCCCATGACGATTTCTTCCTCGGTGCTCTCCAAAAGTCGCTTGATTGTGTATTTCATTGTAAAGTTGTTTAGGTCAGTATTTGAAGAATCACTATCCAACATGATTGTGTCCTCCATCGCGCAACAGTAGGGCAGATACTCTCCACATGCGGTGTCCCCCTGAAGGTTCCTGTGCGTAAAGTGCAATTTCCCTAGTGACGCATCGTGACTGCGCGCCGTCCCCAATGACAGAGAAAGTACCGAGACTTCAGGCTAGAGAGTGCACTTACACTAGGACGTTGTTTGGTGTTTTAAAGGCAGACCGACAGAGACCGGCGGATTGGCTCTTTTCCGAGACACGCCCCAGTCATAGCCAATTTGCGCAAGGGGAGTTAATAGTAAAGGAATATGGAACATCTCTTCATCTCTTTGAATATCGAAATATCATCTGTAGATTATATATTATAGACTATAGCCTAATTGACCTATCCTATAAGGAGAGGGCTTGATGTTGCATTCTCCTTTCATTGTTTTTAAATAATTAGAACGTTGTTGGGGCTGCATTTTTGCTTTTAGACAAAAAGAGGATTATCTTATGTTCACATTTACAGCCTCATACGTATAAGGGCAGACTGTAGACCAGGGATCTCAAAATTCGCGCGTTGGTACGCCAACGCGTTCTCCTGAGGGATTCTCATGAGGTGTATAATATACTATAGGGCTGGCATAGACCATGAAACACATTATGTGCGTTTCTATTAGATGGGGCCAATAACCCATACATATACAATATGTGACACATACTTCACTTCCCCCCTGTGAAATTGTAAGCCTGTTACAAAAAGACCCTGAAAGAAAAGTGTTTCTCAGCTTTTATTTGAAATGTGACTTAACACTGGGAAACTGAATGTCATGTTGGTGGATATAAAAAAGTCATTAACAAAAACTATCACACAAAAGGGTGTGGCATGTCTTTTTGCAACATTGTTTCCAGCTTTCCACAAAATGTTAACATTGAAATAGAGGCACCTCTCTCTTTAATAAATAGTTTCATTTACAGAATGAGAGTAATTAGTTATAAATATCAAGGCGCATATTATACATACTTTTTTCAAAAGCAATTTTAAATGTTTTGATGCAATTACAAAAACAAACAGGTATAAGTAAACAAAACCAAGCAGAAGCAAATGATATTGGCAAATCAACGAATTGGCACAAAATGATAAAGGAATAAAAAAAATGCACATTCAAAATCAAGTGAAACCTTAAATTATAGGCACTAGTTTGATAATAACCGGCACACCACAACACTTTGCCTTGTAATCTTGCAATCCTCTTACAATTTTTTTTAAAGCACAAGGAAATGGTCAATGTTACCACATTAACGTTTCCGTTTGTTTCTGGTTATCATTGATGTCATAGGTCATACTCTGACCATGGGACCAACGTACACTGGCACAACATTGTTGCAGGGCTTACACATAACTACATCAACTTGTTGTTGCATGCTTGGTTGCCATGGCTACATGGCGTGTAATTTTGCCTATTTGTTTTAAGAGCTCGTTTAAATTCAGATATATCTTCTGGGTGAGAGGAGACAAAACATAAAATGATTGGAATAAGGGACCTAACGTGGATTAGAGCCACACAGGGACATGTCAGCCTTGGAAGAGGTGGGAATCTGGGACACCAGGAACCAGGGGTGACACTGTCTGGAAGGAGGCTTTAAGACAGTTTGTTAATACTCACCTGGGCTTCCAAAGTATAAAACCCACACATTTCCCGTTATGAAACCATAAAAAATAAAAATAAAAATGCTTTGGAGAATTAGCTTTGCAATTGAGGTTTAAAATGCACATATATATAAAAAAAAAACATTTTTATGGCTATGAACAAATACTGAAAGCGGGTATTAGGAAATGAGCACTCTTTTAAAACTACTAGTAAAATAAATAATGTCTCAAACCAATGGCTGTATACATTCATGAAAAAACAACCACACACAGGTGCGCCAACTGATTCAAGACATCACCACTGACATTGACATCACCATTTCCTTTAACGTGGACAGAACATTTCACCTGCACAGCATCATCATAGAGATCTCCAACAAACACATCTGTTGAACACAGACCGCAAAAAGAGAAATGTAGAACCACATTTCAACCTGAGGGAGGTGAACGACAAAGGATGGGGGAAGAAAGTGATGGGAGTGTGGGGGAGATGAGGATCCGATGGGAGGGAGTAGGAAAGATGGAGAAAAAGCACAGAGTGAAAGACAGGTAGACGGATGGCTGAAGACACACGGAGGCGGCGAGTGGTGCCCTCTGGTGGTGGCGCTGGGGCGAGGCTGGTTTCTTTGGCATTCACTGGGCCCCTCCTCAGCCACTGACTTCACACAGAGACACACACGGTGCTTCAGATGATCACTCCTCTTGTTAAGGATGAGGACATTGTCTTTTGCTTTATTGATCTTTGTCTTTTACCTTAATCATATATAGTCTCTCTCTCTCTTTCTTTTAATTTATGGTAAAAGTTCATCCTGGTTTTCATAAAGTGCCGCATCACAATGTCTGCCTCTTTGTGCTGATGGTTGGCCTAGAGCGCCCCCTACTGTGCCGTTTTAGTAACAGCCCTCCTTCCAGTTCTCACTGGAGCCACTATAGGTCCGAGGAGCAGGCAGAGACCTGGTTGATAAAGCCATACATAGACACACGTTAGTTTAAAACGTTTTGTATAATGAATGAATGTCAGCCATGCCTATAACCCTGTAGCCTGCATGCGTTTGTGTAACTGCTTTCGTACTATAATACTAAAATCAAACTTTTGATTTTGAATGTGTAAAGTACCTTCGCACAGGCTGGGCCAGTTTGCTCCGGGGCAGAGGGATGCCACCTCCACCTCCTCCTCCTCCTCCTCCTCCTCCTGTGCCGGCACTGGGGCGAGGCAGGCCGCTGCGTGGGGGGGCCAGGGAGCGCGTGGGCGTGGTGGTGCCGGAGCCAGGGGTGGAGGTGGCCTTCACAGGCTGTCTCAGGGCCAAAGGGGACGGGGTGATGGGGCCACGCAGCTTACTGGGAGAGGGGACTGTGGAGGAGGAAGCACAGGGTCAGGAAAGACAGCAGAGGTGGGTGCTCTAACGGGGGGAAAATGGATCATTATGCTGCCGAGGGAGATTCCGTTAGGAGGTTTCACCACGGAGTAATGATCAGGAGCACAATGATCCGTCACAGTCACATATGAGACATGGTATGTGTACACTACTGCATCCAGAACAACTACTGCATTCAGTACATTTCACAGTACAGACCACCTGACAGTCTAATAGGATGAGAACTTTGTGATCAATGGGAAGAAAACATCCACATGGTCTGAGGAGGCCCTCTACGACTACAGACAGCCACGCACTAGACTGGTTCATGTGCAGAGAGAATGAGACACACATGCCCTCTAGTGCCACAGACCAGGGTACAGGTCATACCACTACATGGAACACCACGACAGCATGGGATTACGATATTCAAAAGAAAGACGAGACTCACTGAAATCACCTTCTTCTCCAAAGCAACAGGAAAGATGGACTAAACGAAAGGACAAACACAGGAGAGATTGAACTTAAAATTAGGGCAGCCATCAATTTAAACAATTGACTAGAGCACAAAATGGAGTGATCGTTTCCCCTTCCGTAGACCTAGATCATAACGGCCTTAGGGTTTGAAGGGCGCAATCGAATGGTTCACGGGACAAAATGTCTTGTTCGATCATCCATCCTTTCCCAGCACTGTGCTTATGTAGTATACGTCATTGCTACATCTACAGCAGCAGTCTTGTTATCCTGAGGAGAGTGGCACATCAAGCACCATCTGTTGAGCATTGGCAATGACTGGATGTCTTGGATGAAATAAAAAAGGTCACAACAAGGTCACATTATCAGAAAAAGTAAAAGTACTTCACGCACTGAAGTAAAGCTGGCAAACGACCAAACAATTACGTGTGGAAAATAGAGCAGTGTCCAACGTTTTCCAGGATGTAGCATTCTTGATAAACACCCACATTCAAGGCTTGAGCTGGTCTAGGTTTGCTACTGGAGCAGAGACCTGGTTACCTATACCTAATGAATCTTGTATCAATGTTAGGTAAACTGAAACATTTGGGTCTGTGCGTTTTCAGAGTCAGACTCAGTATAGGCCTATTGGGTGCAGCACATAGCCTCCCTTTGCCCAGCATAGCCCCAGAGCAGATTTATCTGGAAGTGGGGACGCCTGACTCCTGCTTCACCCTGGTAAATCCCCACACTGAGTGAGAACGGGTACAGACCTTCACAGTCTCACTCAAAGAAGTCTTTAGCCTGAAGAGACTCAGCAGATAGGGGGAGGGGGGGGTTTGGGCAGCAGAGAGAGCACACGCTCTATAGTCAGAGAAAAGTTTCAGTTGTGCACAAGCCCAAAGGCTATGCAAATGTAACACAATCCAAATATCACTGCAGATGTACATTACGTTGACCCATTGGGAATACCATATGAAGGCTATGGTTTTGTCTGGTGTGTGTGTAAGTGTGTGCACGTGTGTTTTTTCAGAGAACTCAAAGTATCTTTGCTGATGTTGACCACATGGGCTCTTACTTCGAAGGGCGGATGGGCTTTGGAGGTGCTGTTTGGGTTTCGGGGAGGAGCGGGGGGGAGCGGAGTACCTTGGCTGCTGGGGATGCGCTGCTGGAAAACAGGAATATTTCATTGGGAGAAGCTGACCCAGAGTCTGTTCTTATTAGAGGAGGAGTTGGCGTTGTGCCAGTGAGATAGCGCAGCCAGAGTTAGCCAGCCAAGCCTGAGTCATTCTCAGCCAGAGCTGTGGATGCACGTTGAAGCCACCGGGAGGCACTGCTGCCAAACGCTGACATCCTATTCTGGCCTCGTCCACAGAGAGATGAGTTTTTTCATCTATGACACGATAAGACCAGACCCCAGCCAGACTAGCCATGCCTCAGCGGGTAGAGAGGGGGGGGGGGGCGGGGGGCGGGGGGCGGGATAGGGCAGGGAGACAGCACATGCTCTATAGTCAGAGAAAAGTTTCAGTTGTGCACATGCCCAGAACAGCCAGAAATATTTCAGAAAGAAGAAAGAAAGTAACATGTTCACCGCTAAGGATCATTCATCTTCTCAGTACACCGGAATAGAGAAGTAGCTTTTTATTAAAAAAAAATCGAAATTGCTGTTTTTAGTGAATATTACTGCTACACAGTCTACATATCTAGTCTACACACTAGACTGAAGCTTAGCGATTCTAACCTAATGTATTTAGCTGCTTAGTCAATTAAAACCAGTGCTTTGACTCTGACTACTGTTTCACATGATCTTCTGGCCCTCAGGTGGCCGGGGGGGGATTAGTGAATCTGGATCCAGGACAAGACCGTCGCTGAGACGGAATGTTCTCTCTTGTCTCCCCTTACGGATTACTTACACAGATAACATTCTGTGATTAGCCTTTAAGACACTTTGACACTTTAGTTAGACGGTTCAGCCAAATCCCTGCATTTATCATACTACCAAAGAGTGACTTCATTTAGAATCTCCTGGTTTTAACTGATACTGATAGCAAACGATGACAGAAGGGATGCGCGTAAAGAAAAGTTATTAAACGGAGAACGATCACAGAAAAAAAGGAGTGTCCCTAGCCACAGAAGCCAAGGCACTGTAAAGCGATGGAGCTCCTATTAAGATGCATTCACTTGCAGACTAGCTGAAATATAGAGCACATATTAAGATTTCAAACTGAACAGGGAAGGATTTTTCCTAGTCTAACTTTTTTTGCTCATCTGGTATGATATCAAACGAAAAACAAGATATGTCAGCCCAGTATTGAAAAACGGACACAGTTAAAATACCTCACATTGACATAGAATCTCATTGGGCATATACTTTATGAAATAGGCCTATATATGCGTGGTGATTTTAGGTATTGCCACTAGTCCTAATTCGGTTCCATTGCTTTAGAGTTCATGCCTGAAAAGTTGGAAACTGGGCCAAAGTAAAAACATGAATAATGGAGAAGCATTTTTAACTCTTTATTGTGCTTATATGTTTTAACAGTTATTTCATGAAACAAGGTTGGATAAGGAAACCAAAAATGTCTCTGCTACAGCAAAAGGTTTTATTTCAATTAGGTATGGCATTGGTGTTCATGTGCGGCGGTGGTGTTGTGTCAGAGAGTGCCATACTCACTAGCAGACTGGTTGGCCTGGTGTCTGGGTGAGCCACCGTTTGGCACCTGCAGGTTGGATTCACAGCTCCTGCTGTTCTTGACGGGTTCGGGGCCGGGTGCCGTGTTGGAGCGGGTCAGGTTGGGGAGGCTACGCCTCAGCTTCTCTGCTCCCGCACACAACAAAACATTCATCAGCCATACTTTCAAAAGGCACAGTCGAGATATCTAGGCTTTCAAACAAGCCTGTTGTCTATTCTGGCTAAAGTAGAATTGTTTTAAACCTCAGATCATGCAACCAAAGCCTTGATATGTTAGCGGTAATCCAACAGCGTCCAGCGACCAGCTGCGCTCAGCGTCGTAGAATGGACTAAAACCCTCTGGGTGTGTACCTTCGTTCTTGATGACGTTGGTCTGCAGGTCGGCCGGGTGGCTCTGCAGCGAGTGGCGGGGCTGCTGCAGGCGGCTGATGATGGGCTGGGGCGACGCGCGGCTGTGGTTGTACTCCAGGGAGCGGGCCGGGGAGCGGGAGCGCGGAGAGTTCCTGGGGGAGGCGCGGGGCGAGTGGCGGGGCGAGGGGCTGAAGCGGCTGGAGGAGGGCAGGTGGAAGGCCGGGTGCATGGCCTCCTCCTCGTCCTCCAGGCTGTGGGCGTCCAGCTCCTGGTCGCTGAAGGTGCTGCGCCGCAGGGAGTGGCAGGACGAGCCCGAGCTCCGACGTGACGCTGTGGCCGCGTAGTCCTGACGCAGACCTAGCACACACACACACACACACACACACACACACACACACACACACACAATAACATCGAGACGGAAACCCAAATGTTAAGAACAACCTGAACCAAATCTACAAATGGCACAACATAGGACGTTGAACACACCGTACTCTGTGACAGCATGACTACGGGGAGTATTCTAGGTATTCTAAGTATACTGGGTTAGCTGCTTCAGAGTGCACATACTCTCTTCCTGCATGCGAGCTAGGATCTGTACGTCGGTGACGTCGTTGAGCTTGTAGGTGTTGGAGGAGCCCACAGAGTCTTCGTCCATCTCTGAGGTGCTCAGCTCGCTGTCCACTGAAGACTGGGGGCTGATGGCAGGAGGGTTCCTCTCTGCTGCAGAGCGCTGGTTACCTGAGGGAGCACAAACGCACAGAGAATAATGATCATACGGTAATGGCACAAAAACAAAAAAAAACTCATAGTAACTGAAATAATGTACCCATCACATTCTAAAAGTAGGCAATGTTCCAAAATCGAAGTTAAAAAGTACAATACTTTTCACAGGGGTAGTAGCCTGAATGGAAAACTATGGCCAAATGAACTGGCCGTTGTCCCAGGGTGAGACTAATTTCCAGGAAAACCACATGAGCCACATGAGTTTCAAATCAAAACTCAACATATTCCAAAGAGGACTGGAAAGCCCCTGCATTACTTTGGTTATTTAAGATAGAAACAGTGTGGTTTAAAAGTACTAGGAAACATAGCCATGTGATTAGGCCACCTCTTTTTTGGAGAAAATGTCAAGATCTATTCTTGTTTCAATATCCTCAGCTCATTAGGTGTAGCACTGATGTTAACAACCACATAGTTGTTAACATCAGTGCTACACCCGCCGCGCCCCCCCCCCCCCCCCCGCCCACACCGCCGTAGAAAGCACGCACCCACACGAAACAC
>JAVQIZ010165729.1:0-20191 GCA_036023535.2 Galaxias brevipinnis
TAGCTTTAGTGCACTTAAATTCCTCTGTAGTCCCGGTAAGCAGCAGCTCCAGGGCACCTTTCCCATAAAGAGCCAGGCTACTAAGACACCGTGGCACCCCTAACCATTTCCTAGCATAACAGCTAACTCTTCTGGAATGAACTATCATTTTTAATTAGGAAAAAACTATTTTGTTTCTTGTTTGTGTGCCTTTCAAATTTTACTAACTTCCGCACTTTTATTTAATTTTTCAAACACCGTATTGACAAATCTGTCAGTATTCCAATTTTCTCAACCAAATCTCTCTCCACTAACTCCTAAAGCGGACGCGTGAAATTAAACATTGGGTTATGAGGATGACTGGACGCACATTCGGAGGCTAGCCTCCCCTGAAAAAAAAAGAAGTGCATTTCCTCCAATAAAAGAGCGTTTATAACACTCGTGATTGTTCTCATTTTGTATTGAAGTCTATTGGAGAAAGGAAAAACCAACGTAGGCAGTGCCTCCTGCCGTCTGAAATGTGTTAAAACAGCTTTTGTGTGTGTATATTTCTATATATAACTGTATAATTTTGCATATTTATCGTATAAAACAATTGATAGCATTAATAATTTATTTTTAAACTTTTTTGTAGATATTATAGAATATAGATGACCTGAACAAAATTATTATTTTGATGTATATCATTTCTATAAAACAATTGGGGAGGCACTACCTCCCTTTCCTCTGAGAAACCTCCACTGGTCTATGGGAGAATGAAAATCGTGGTTCAGATCAGTCCTCTTGACGTCTCAATGTTTAACACTAATTTTGTCTACCACCAGGCACAATCTCCCGCGCAACAGGGATCAATTGCTTTATGGCGCAAGGAGGTGTTTCACTAAATCAGGAAGAGATGCCCATACTTGTGGTGTAGTTGTTGTTTGTGCTAGCGATATGCAGTGACCACGAGCATTCTGCATGTCTAATTTGCGATGGTTAGGGAAAATAATTACATGAAGCAAACTTTAAGGGTCGCTTAAATCATCTCCTACAGATAAACTGCCTCTAGTAACTTTAATTTTAGACTAGTCACCTAGTTTAAATGTAAACATCTGTTTAATTTCGCTGACATTTAGTCATTAGGAACATCCCTAGTTTCTACCATCGTTTTAAACACAACAGGGAGACAGGTACCATGTTGGCATAAAAAAATTACATACAGAATAGCTTAATAAAGGTTTAACAATCCAAGAGTTGACAGCTCTTATGATCTAACAAGTGTTACCGTTTTTGAGTCTCCATCGCTACGTGAAATGAATGCGACCTATGAGCTAACAGCCTACACATTATATGCAAGAACATTTAAAGGGACGATCTTGCATGTTTGCCCACCCGTTATGGAACAATGATAATACTCCCAAGCATGGCCTATTGTCTGCATACAGTGAGTGTAAGCACAGAGACATCATGAAAATGCCATGGTTTTGGTAGTATCACTCTTGGTTGTGATTTAAAAGGACCCGATGAAAACTGCGGTCAAAGGGGGTAGCTGCAGCATACGCCAGGCAAGATCAAGACATGGATGAGAAAATAGCTGCTAGTCATTACTCCATTGAGTACGGATCTCCTCAAACATTTGTTGGCAAAGATGGATGGAGAGCCATCTTGCAAACGACGTTTCAAGAGCATTTGGTGGGGATTGCTGTGGACAAAGTGATCCTCTGGTAAAAGCAAATTATGATTAACCATTTGCTGATAGGCTAATTTCTATAGCTAACGTTACTGTACTGTGTGAAATTTGACTCAAGCAAAGTAAATTATTGTTACTATTACATTTATAGTATGATTCATATTTCATCTAGTTACCTCGCCCGATCACTATCTTGTTATAAATCCTGGGTACAACTTTGTATCTGTGTAACACTAAGTTGCAGATAGAATCTTTTGATTAGTATCAACTAATTTAGAACCCCAGTCAAGCTAATATGAATAAATATTATTGGCTTTTTGGCTAATCATTCTGTCTGTTTATTTACAGGGAGAAGGACATGCAAGTAAAGCCGCTTTCAGAGTGGTGTGGATAAGTTGGCAAATAAAGATCTCCTTTACCCAGTTCTGTGCCACTCCTGGCAATTACTGCCACAGCCTCCAAAGCCATGAGACAGACGTTCAGGGAAGTCTTGAAATGCAGCAATGTTTGAGCTTGTTAAAAGCTCAAACAGGGCTTCTGTAATATCGATCGACAGTAAGAACTGGATATAGCGATTAAATCGTCTGTGGTTTTGTCAGGTCCAGTGAGCTCCTCTACTAGAACTAAAGTGTATGTACAGGCTTTCACCTCTAAGAGAGCGATGATTAAGTTATGTTTTTCTTTTTTTATCAATAAAAGTCGTATCATAGAGTCGATATACCGCTTAGTCATATTGTTTTATGTGACTTTTTCTTTTGTGGGGTTTAGCCATTTTAATGCAATGGCTCCCCTCCCCTTGTTCAAATGTTCCACCAAAACCCAAAAGTTTTTTTCCGCTATAGCGCACTTGTAATGTAGCCTGAAGGGCGTCCGTGATCTGGCCTTCGCTAAATAAACATGTTCCTTTTCCATTTTCTGAACATTTATTACTCTGACACATTTGAACAGATTTTCTTTGATCTCTGAGTGGAGAGTCGGCGCTATAAAGCGCATGTTGTTTGTATCAGTGATCCAGCGCACTAGCATAGAGCGCTCTCGTGCCTTCAGTTGGAGCGCTGCCTGCAAGTTTACACTACTTGTGTGGAAAGCAGGGAAAATGTGTCTAATGCCTTGAAATTGTGCTTTTTCTTTCTACTTTTTACATATTTCAATGGCATTGGGTGTACAAGTTATAAACAGTATGTAATCAAAATCGCTAATGAATAATATTTAAATTAACTTTTGGCAAAAATATAAATAAATAACTGCAGCTATATTCGAATACCCACATCATTTCGAATATTCGAATAATCGTGCCCATCCCTAGCCCAAACCCAATTTGTTTTGCAGAGACCTAGTGAAGGTTCCTTGAACATCACGGCTTGTTTTGTGCTCTGACGAAAACTGTGAATGAATACAGTATATACAATACACAGGTCTGAGCCCTTCTAAATCCTGTCCCATTAGTGGAACTTGCTACAGTTGGACTACAATCAAGTTCTTCAGACATCTTAGGGATAATCAAGGCAAACAAGGATGAAGAGTTATGATCTTTGGATTGTAAATAAATTTACTAAATGTAGAAATACATGTTTTCACTTTCTTAGGATGGATTGAGTCGCCATTATTAAGGTGTGATGGGGGGTACCACAATCGTATTCCACTACCGGCAACAACCTCTATGTACCCAACAGAGAGGAGTCTTATATGTTCTCTGTTTGCATGTGTAGGTTCTTAGACAGCCTGCGAGCTCGTCTACAGCAATTGCATCCATCAGTCAACTGTAGTCTGCGTGATGACCAGATGGTACACGTCCACTTCAAGGACGAGATTGGGATTGCCGAGCTCATACCCCTGGTCACAACCTACATCATTCTGTTTGCCTACATCTACTTCTCTACACGTAAGTAGTAAGGGTGGGGGAAAAAATCGATACAGCATAGTATCGCAATATTTTGCGCGGCAATACTGTATTGATACACGGACGTCAAGTATCAATCTTTTATTATATAAATCAGGGCCTGATATATACACCTGCTAAATGCATTTTGGCGTTTGCAGGTATATTTGTCAATCTACCACCAGCCACATTGGCGGGCAGCCAATGAGGTTTTGTTTAATGCAACATAAAAAAACTACAGAAATAAACTTGCAGAGGTTTCACAAATCTAGAAACACATCTTATTTGACCTCTAGTGTGTGTTGATAGATGTAGTCCATGTTTTACAAGTCTGGCTGCTATGGTTGTCCAGATAGACCCGGCCTTGTGTACTCCTAATAGGAAAAACATGATTTTTTTTTAAACTTTATTTGTGTTTCACAAATAATGTAGAGGTTTCACAAATCTAAAAATACATCTTATGTAACCTCTAGTATGTGTTGATAAATTAAGAAATCTAGCTGTTGTTATAGCTGTCCAGCTAGACCAGGTAGCATCATGACTTATAACATGTACACATAACATAAATGTAAATTTAATGAAGTCATAACCTGTTGTAGGCTATTAAGTCCCATTTTGTTTTTCTTCATGGTTTCATAGGTATTTTTGTTATACATGATGATGACAATAGTGAAATATGGCTAGATATGCAGCATTCATTTGCAACAGTGCATCAATTTAATTGTTCAAAGCTCATCATTGTGAAACAATCAGATTGGAATTCAGGCTACGATTGCAAGTACCTGTGTGGACTATTTGTCATCCTATTTCTTCAAAGTTTAAAAATTGTTAGGGCAAATACAGTCAGCTAAAGAGGGATGTTGCAATAAAGAGGTATTATCGTAGAGATAAAACAGTTCTACCTCTATGGGTATTACCATGTCTGTGTCTATGGGTATTATACTCAAAGGATTTTGGATCAATTCTCAATTTTGTTGTATTGCTAAACCAATTAGATGTGACACAAACGAAGAAATGTGTGAGTTTTACAAAGTGTGATGAGCAGAAGAAGCCTGCGATGAAGGATATTCCTAAACTGTGTAGGCCTTTTGTTTGCATAGCCTACAATTACTGTCTTACATATGAAAATTAACAACTGAACAGAAATAATTACAAAGTTAAAATATTGAATGACATATATTTGAAAGATTGACAATCACTTGCCTTGACCAATAATCATGACTTTATTTCTTTTTAAAATGGTTGCATAATAATGAATCAAATCACAATAGAAAAAACATAAAAAAATAAATAAATGAACAATTCCGGTCCGGAACACCTCCAACAATAAAAGCATATTGTCAAACAAATGTTTTTGAGCAAGAAAAGAAAAGAAAAAAAAAAGAAATCACCACTTACAAAGTGGCGTTTTGAGCCAGGAAGGCTCGGATTCTGTGCAAAAGCTCCTTCTTCACGCTGTCAGGTACAAGTGCTGCAAGGCAAAAGTTCCAGGAAAAAATGACATTTAGTTAACTGAGCTAATAAACCTGTGTGAAGCGGTAATCATTTGCATGCTTTCATGAACTGTACCTCTTCCTTTTGGCGTGACTTCGGCCACTAAGTCTTCCACTGTAACTTGGTCCAGGCCCTTTTCTCTAATTACATCTACGTAAGAAGAAGAAGAAATGAAGATGTCAATTTTAAAATTAGAAATCAAATGTCTCGAACTTTTTTTTAACCCTCTGTAGGCCCTGTTCAGACAAATAAAAACACTGATGACAAACACGCACATTACCTTTGCAGTGTGCTTTCAGTTGATCCTTCCATCCACATTCAACAAGTCTTGCCCTGAGCAATTCTTTTAACCTGCAGGCAAACACTCCAATTACATTAAAACCCGAAGAACTTGATATCTACCCCAATAATTGTATTAACAAAAAGCTACATCTGGTTACCTCTCCCGTTCTCCCATTTCTATTAACTTCTGATTTATTGCAGCCTTCATTTGTAAATCTTTGCTCATGTTCTTTCACCTGCAAATAAATACATAATCAAGTTTTTTTACAAACATATACAAAGCCTCAACCTTTTGATAGCTATAAACAATAAGGTTTACCAACTAGCTACCTTTAAACGCGATTTTCCAGAGCAGTCCTCACACAAAATGCATCCGGATATCACAAAGCGAGAGAATCTGTTCCACCTGCAGCCGATAGGTTTAGATTAAGGTGACATTTTTTAGAAATGAGTTTATCATAATAAAATTTTATGAGGAAACTTGGAAAATGATTGGTTATAACATTTTGTATGATAGAATTTTAACTACATAAAAACAACAACTGTTTTTCCCACAATTCTTTTGGTACAGCCTACAAATAAATCCGTGTTATTACCAAATTTTGAATTTAGCTAGCTTGAAGCTAGACCATCGTAACTTTATCGGGCTCTTATTTTAGATTCTTAAATCCAATTTGCCAATACAATCCTAACATGGCTGCAAACTATTCTTTAAATGTTAACAGACAGCTTTTAGATCCCAGCTTTGAAAGCTACAGATTGTCTCTGGATCCCATACCAATTTACAACATCGAATTGGATGCTGGTGAGATTGAAGGCGTTACAAATAACGTTAGCTATAGTAGAAGTAAACTTCGCATGTTGACACTGCGATTGTTATGGTCTGACCATTGTCATACAGTTGCAGTTAAATAAATGTACAATCCGATTTTAATGCACGGTAAAGTCAATTTTTTATTAAGACCATGTTGTAAACTTGCCTAGCAGCACATACACTAGCTAGTGAGTAGTGGGAGAAACATGATTAATAATCATAATGAGTGCAGACACGTCTGTATAGAAAATATAAATTGTATTATCAATATTTAACTTCTTAAACTACACATGCGTGCTCCAATAAATTGATCAAAACTATAATGATACATAGATTTTCGTATCAGTAGGCCTAATCTATTTAATATTGTCTTTGCTACAGCTGTGGCAGAGGTAAAACTGAAGGACAGTCAGTACACCCTGGAACATGTTCGTGCATTTGGAATGTACAACTATCTGCAAATAGACCCCTGGTACGAAGAAAGTGTTTACTTTGTGGACTGTAAAGGAAGGATCCTGAATCTTACTGTTACTCTGGTAATATCTCCTTCAGAAACCATGCATATTTGTACACAATAAAAACCCTTAAGTATTTAAGGAAGGTTATGTATGTAAAATGTATAATAATAATATGTAAAAATGGCATCTTTACTATTTCTCCTAATGGTCCAGTAGAGGGCAACAGCACACTAGTATTAGTGGATCTGCACTTCGATCTTTTGACGTTCACTGTTTCAGTGCTTTCTTTAACACTGTTTAGAAACTGTATTTTCATAATATAGGTTTTACTGAGGTTTTGAAAGATAAAAGTGATTTGGAATTGTGAATTAGAGGAGGGAGAGAGTTCCATAGTTTAGGTGCTGCCCTAAAAAATGCACGCTCACCAAATCGTTTTAGTTTTACTGTGGGAGTGAGCAGTAGCTCATCTGAGGAGGAGGAACGCTATGTCTGGGTTGGATGGTAGAGTTGGAGGAGGTCAGAGAGGTATGAAGAGGCCAAGTTATGTAAAGCTTTGTAGGTGAGAAGAAGGATTTTGTAGATAATGTGCTAATTGACGGGGATCCAGTGAAGGTTAAAGAGTACGGGGGTTTTGTGCTTAGAAGATTTGGTTGAGGTGATGTAGAAAGTGGGGAAATCTTAACACATTTGTATTATTTGTTTGTTTGGTTTTTTTCTTGTTTTTTTCTTCCATACTGAATGATGAACGGGACACAGCTGCAAAAGAGATGTAGTCTCAGTCAGTCTACCCTGTATAAATACATAATTTAATAATATAATAATGCATTGGGCAATGTAAAGAGCATAGGCTGTTACTGGTGCCCAATCAATCCTTGCTGCTGGGCATTTCAATTCTGAAGTCTCCAGCCTGGAGGGTGCCACCTTGCTTGGCAGCATAGCATTATTTCAGTTGTTGATGTTGTAGATGTATTTATTTGGAAGCAATATCTACGTTTTATGGTAACAACACATAGTCAAGCAAACTATTCAAAAAAGTTGTATTGCCATTCTTCAGGTCTTTCTGACATGAATACAAAGGAACATATGGCTACATTCCCAGGCTCTGCAAACCTCAGTAGCATCTTACCAAAAACATTTATAAGTCAGCAAAATGCACCTAACATTACATTGTCTTAATTTGTTGTTGGTTTTTCTGTGAGAACAGGATGCATCGAAGGTTTACTAAACTTTCTAGTTGCCTTGCTAGCCTTTACCTTTTCTTTCAGTCATAATACTCTGAGACTGTAGCTTCCCTTTCTGCAGACAGTGAAGCAGGATATGAGCGAGAGTGAGGCATTGCTGATGCCATGAGAAGAGTAGTCAGCTATCCATATAGCCTATCTGTCATATGAGTTGCAGAATGCAATATTTGGACTGAGGCTTGCTGTGTGATGCATTGGTGTTACTTTGTGACAGTATTTGTATTTAGCAACTTAGCAAAGCAAACATGAGGATGATTATGCTATGCATAAATGGGTAGATGTCAGTTGGAAGCCTCCAAAAGACGATATGCTTCTCCTCTACAAATCCCATAAAAAACGCCATCGCACTGCCTCTTGCCTTGAACAAAGCACACAGCAATAATAGAGGATATTTGCGTAAAGTTTCCTTAATCTAATATTTTATGCTTTCTTTATCCGATATGTTAATGAACAGAAAAACAGATTAGGTAAGATTTTCTTATTGTTATTTTTATTTACTGTCTGAGAAAACACACATTTTTATATTAAGAGCATAACCCACGCATAAGGAACTCTAATTAACACATACCCAGTGCCACATAAAAATATCATGTCGCACCAGTTTGAGTACTAAATATGACTGTTCCGATTTTTTTTTCTTAAAACCTAGCTTTTCAAGATTTAATATAACAAATAAAAAAGTATTCCTTCAATATTAATGCATTTATTGATTTAACCTTTTTTTTAATTTGTATTTTATCTGCAACTAAAATGTTTCTTTCCCTATCCTTTTCACCTTTGTAATGTTGCAGATATGTTTGTGCTGTGGCTTGAAAGAAATGGGGCTAAGTAGCCACACTTGTCCTTGTCAAAAGTTGTTCATTTGTTGATCTGTTATTGGACAAGCCATCAAAGCTGTTAGCTTTTATATGGTGGTCTGTCTTATAAGAAAAGTGGTTTGTGCCAGTTATCAGGAACTGTGTGACAGCAAAAAATACAACTGATAATTCTAACACTGCAAGATAAGGTTCCTTTACAGTTTTTTGTTTTTGAAAATTGAAAGTTTGAAAGTTTGGCTTGAAAGTATTATGCTGTTTAGGTTTAGAAAAGGTAGTTGGCTTGTTTACCTGGAACACTGTATTGTATAAACCAGTTAGTTTAGTTTATAAGCTAGAAATATCCTGTAAGCCATGCCCTAAACAATCATAATTTATAGTGGCATTTTTACTTTACTTTATTTAAAGTAAAATAAAATGGTGCTGCACTCTCTAGTAATATTTAGACCGACAGGGAATCTATCAGTCTTTGTCAAAGTAATGCATCTGCACTTCAGGTCGTGTGGTTCTTAATTACATATTTGCTTGACCATCATGCTGCTTTCCAGTCGGAGTCCACTCTGTCCACTCAGATCTACTGAATTAAATCTACAATATGCTCGATGCTGTTGAATACCGTCAAAAGAGAGACCTTAGCTTAATGTGGCATTGGCCATGATTAGAGGTGATTCTTGATGTCGCCTTTTTTAATCCGAAGTAAATCATAGTCATCAGACCGTACCTTGCAGTAGTATCATTAAATGAGTCTTTATGGAAATGTCCTGTTCACATTATAATTACAATGATCACATGATAATTATATTTTTCCTGGCAAGCCTTTGTGCTAATGAAGGCCAATGGGGTAGGCATTGCACACAGGCTATTTTACTCTCTGAATGAGCCATTAAGAGGTGGTTCGAGACAACGGTCTGGAAGAGTGAAGGATATATACTGGCATAATACACTGTATATTAAGCTCCACGACAACAAAAGGCAAACCACTGCCAAGACCCTTCTTTGAATCTCTCTCACTTTGTGATGGGAGTAGTTTAAGCTCCTCTGGGTCTCATCTCCCTTTTTTGTAAAAAGGCTCTGAGAGAATTGTTAGTAATATGAGGTTTAATCGCATACAGCTGATAACTTTGTGCTTCTTTGCCCAACTTCAATCAACATATTAAACTCTGTATACCTCTTGGTTTTATTGATGATGAAAGCTTTTCTTGAGGTGTTAGCAAGTCCCGTAAACTTGGCATGTTCGGCTTGAGATAGCACATTATATGCCTTGCTTTTTAGCTGATTGTTTTGGGGAAATGAAGTTGGGGTCAACTCAATACCGAAGCAGTGCTTTGAGCCATACCTTCTCTGTTCTGTCAGTTCATTACTTGATTGGACTGCAAAGAAGAGAACCGTCTTAGTTTACCCATGTCACAAAGATAAGAACCTATATAGAATTGTGTAGAATTTGCTAAATAAATGGACATAATTACAATACAATGTAGTCTGACAAATATCTTAATGTATATGTTCTGGGTTACCTTTTGGCTGACCAGCCTGGGCTTTGTGATTCCAGGACACGGCACTAGGAAAGCCCAAAGAGGTTTACCGTTTGACCTATGACCCTATCGAGTGTGAGGAGCGTGTCTGCGCCTCCCTCAGCTTCCCCTCGGCCTCCTGGGCGGCCCTGTCCAACGGCGCCGGCAGACTGCACCTCCTCCGCACCAGCAAGAGGGGAGAGAGCTCCAACTCCAAGTGGGAGGTAGGACCAGGAGAGACATCTTCTGTCCTTCTCTATTCTCAGAAATGAGACTCCCACACCGTTGGCAGCCATCTTGTTCTCATATAGTTTTTTTTTATGCATGTTAATTCGTTTCAAAATCATAACAAACTCTGTAGGTGGTATTGTATTTATTAATTCATTCATATAGCATTGTATTGGTCTTAATGGACCTCTTTGTGAGAGGGTTGAGTCTAGGAGGGAGAGCACTACACAGCACACAAAGCTCTGATCAGTAATAGATTTATGTGGTAGAAACATGTTAACTCTCTGTCAAGTAATTTATATCCAGATTTTGGTTTTATTGTATTCATGTTTTCTGATCTACATTGGTCTCTCTTAAAACAATATACTTTACTTAATGTTTAGCTCACAGTACAAGAGAATAATTTGAAATAAAAGATTAAACAGTATAGTTTTTTCCTCAACTCCAGTCTGCCTGTTGTCTGTGTGCATATTATGCGTTAGATTGTTTGTGTTGAATCTTCACTCATATCCTAAATCGTAATTCCTTGTTCTTGAAAGTTTATGAGGTGCCTGTGCGTTGCAGCCTATGTTCAGCGAGGACCTGGGTAAGCCCTTTACCATTCTGCACAGCCTCTCCCACATCCAGGCTAGAGTCCACGCCATGGAGCTGCTGCTGCTTCGCATCCAAAAAGACGTGGAGGACACCAAGGGCAGTGGCTTCTTTGTGTCCCTGGAATGGGTCACCGTCGCCAGCACAGAAGCACAGGGTGAGCACGGCAGAAACAGGAGCAACATTTCACCTGACCAGGCCCTATGAATAAAAGAGAGGGGAGGCAGAATAATGAGATAAGATGTAGCCTTGTTATTACCCATCTTATTGAATTGCTCTCCTATATGCTGCTATTAAATAACGACCAGCTGAAAATATGTGTCTGCAGCATGTGTTACTAAACTATATTCTGTCATGTGACCAACTTCATTTTAGAAACCAAGTCAGTGTTTGGTTGCTAAGTTAGATTTCCCGTTGGATAAGCAGATATCGCCATATTTTTTATAGTCTACTCTTTTTTATTTTTATTTTTATTTTTTTGGGGGGGTTCATCAGGTGAGGACAAAAAGTATGAGGTGAAGAAGCGGAGGCTCCTCAGAGGGAAGACGGTGCCTCACTATGCAGCCGTGGAGCCCCAGGGCCGGGGGCTGATGGTGGTCTCAGAGAACCCCTTCACCTTCACACATGTTGATGGGCAGCCTGTGGACAGTCCCACTGCAGAAGCCATGGAGGTAGAAACTGCCGGTAGGTTGTGGTCATCAGGGAGCATCCAATAATTTTTGTATTCTAAGACTATCCAGACTTATAGCACTCATATTGGATATTATGGCAACTTTATGCTCACTTTTGGCATTTCAAGATTAAAAAGTTGCAAAATTCAGATGTTGGAACCAAGATAAAGTATGAGGCAGGGATGGAAAATAGGATATGGATCATATTTGTTTTTTGGGTTGTTTTTTTGTCGTGTTTTTTAGTCATGATATGCATGTGTGGTAGCACCTTTTTCACTTGAATGTTTAATGCACAAGCTGGTTTGTCGTAGCCATAGAAACAACGAGCGATTGAGCACAAACCGAGTATCTGTAAATGATGTGCCATAAACAGCCAACTGAAATGAATTCAGATAAGCCTGAGTCTGTGGGCTACTGATGAGCACGTTGTAATACTGCGTATGCTCTCACACATTAATCACACACCATAAGCAATGTTTCATATCAATGAAGAAGACTATTAAAGGGATATTTCAACATTTTGGGAAATAAGATATGTTCCTGCTTACTCCTAGTTACACAAGATGATCGATATCAATCTTATGATTGTTCGTCCAATACTGGGTTAGTTTAAGCGGTGTAATTTACATGTTCTATCGTCTGTATTTCATACACGTAGGAATTAAAATGTAAAAGCAAGACATTGTTGTTATTGAAACAGATATGCGGTCAGGACTATATTGCAAGGTAGAGCCATAGTTAAACCTTGTGTCGGGTAGGCAGCCTCGCAACAATAAGTCCGACCATGTATCTGTTCACTTGACGGGGCCATGCTATTTTTCATTAATTCTATTATGTTCAATAGATTGTTTAGGACAAACAAGCTTCTCAGAATGAAATTGTGATAACATGAACATGTTAACATCTTACATTACGTTGATTTCTTCGCTCAGGTACTGAAAATGACAGATACGTTAACCATCTATTTTACAAGGGCTTTCTTGCTTACTATTTCGGTGTTTTCTAATTAGTTAAAACCAAAGTGGCAGTAGTTTATAGGAATACTGAAAGTAATTTTAAAGCCTGTTCTTATTAGGGAAGTGCTCTGGCTACTAAGCCTCGGATATATCTTCAATCATGGTACTTCAATCAGCATACATGTACCAGTTAGAAGCTTTTCTATAGAGCTGATGGCAATATGCTAAATTGAATGACATCCATATCACGTACCAAATGGTCGTTATAAAACTTTACTAGAGTTTTGCAAAGAAATTGCTTTTTTGGTGGCCACAATCATCATTCAAGGACCTCATTCAGACAATGATATCGGATGCATGGAAATTAGATTTACACACAAAAGGCAGCATTCCTTTTGCCTGATACTTCAACCCCCATATAAAATACATTTGTGTCCAAAGATATTGTGAAATACATTTATATATTCGAACCTCCAACATCCCTTTCTGAGAAGGGGGGTATAAAGTGTGTGTAGATGGTCTCGGCTTGGCTAATGCCACTTCACTGAAGGATGCGCTCATCACTGGGTTCCTTAATAGCGGCTTTGAAGCCACACTTTTATAAGAACTCTGTATTGCTGACTTGTTATACAGCCTCCCTCTCTATCTGTACAGGTCGTCAAGGGTCTATGTCCTTTGAACTGAGATCAGCAAACCGAAGTAGAGAAAACACAGTTTTATTACACTGGGGCAGTCTGATCATGGTTCACAGAGAAACAGACACTATACCATCAACCCCTTCACACACACATACACGCACACACACACACACAAGGAGGGGTGAGAGACCGGGAGCTCACTGCTCCACTCATTATCTTTCTAACCCCAGCTGCAGCCAGATTGGGTGCCAGTTGATGAGATCAACAACAAAAGGAAATAATGAAGTTGTCGCCGCGGCTTGCTGTTATGCCAGGACACTGCTTGTGTGTCCAATTTCAATATTGAAGTGTGCCAGAAAAACGAGTAGGGATGTGGGAGGCTGGCTATTACTCAATCCATGATGGATCCCTTCCATCTCCATCTCTCACCATCTCTTTAGGTTGGCTGCTGTGACGCACTGCCTCTTGCTGAGGTGAACGCAATATGTTCAACCCCACCTGGGCACAAGATTGAGTCCACATTAAAAGGTGAACATAGAGATAGCTTGGAGGACTCTCACATATTTATAAATCCAAGCGGAGGCTGTGCCCATTGTATTTCTCTTTACTGGTGCACATAGATAGGTTATTAGTACTCGTGTGAAGCCTGAAAACTGTGTACATTCCCTTTTGTTGTGTTGGAAAAACACGTGTTTCTACTCCTAAAAAATCCTTATTTTTCATCAAAGTTCTGGAGAATATAAATAGATTCCAGCTCACTGGACACATTTTTGACAGCAAATTCAAGTGATTTCATATTCCATAATCCAGAGTTATGGTCATCTCCCATTTACCTGTCTTTTCAAATGAGTCCTGTGGCAGTGCATGGCCATGTGCCAAGGTCACTCAGACACTTAAGATTCAGCCATCCTAAAAGTAATTCTACGGACCTGCCAACGGGAGTTTGGAGGATGTGCAAGGGAGAGGCTGGGGATTGTGTAATGGGAAAATTGACAGGGGCCTTTATAGTTGTTTGGGCTCGCTCAAACACAGGAATTACCCGAACAGCCTAGATTAACTTGTTTTCCAAACCAAAGGAAGGCTGCAATCACTCTTGTCAGCCCGTGTTCAGCTTCAGTTCATCACACTCTGCTGCTCTGTCTATAAAGCTGTCAGTGAATGCCACCCTATCAAAGAGCTGTGGCCTGTGTGCTGTGGTGTCTTAGTCCCATATGGCCTATTGAGAAAGGGGGTAAATTGCTGTGACCGTCCATTTCCCCTGAAAGGTGATATAACAGTTATAATCAATGTATGGCAATTCAACCTGTCCCATATATTTTAAGACACCATTTTAATGTTTTATTAAAATCCTTCAACGGCAGTAGACCTCTAATGTGACGCCTAACAGGTTCCCTTTTTCCCCTCTCAGAGCCCATCTACTTCTGGCAGCAGACAGCGGAGGATGTTACAGTGCGGCTGCGCATGCCCGAGGGCATCGCCAAGGACGACGTGGTGTGGAGGCTGACGGCGGACAGCGTGAGCGTTGGGATCCAGGGCTTCGCCCCCCTGCTGGAAGGCCAGCTGCACGCCACCGTGGACCCCGAGGCCAGTGCCTGGCTTATCAAGGATGACAAAAGGTCCGAGCTCCGCCCCTAGGCCTAGGACAAAGGACCGGCACCACTGCCTCCTCTATGATAAGGGTTTTTTTGTGCATTGATTTCATGTTTTCTCAATGGCTCATTTTGTCAAAGGCTTCGGAGGGCCGAAACAAATGGTGTAAGCGTAGTAAGCCCATCCATCTAAGGATCTAAGGAGGTGGCCTGTTTTATTGAGCTTGTCATTCATGTTTCTCTGAATAAGCTGTGAGTAGTTTTTATTCACCACCCCATTGAAGAACCTCTTTCTCCATCCATCCCTTCCCTCCTAGGTCTTTTTGGAGTTCTTTATGAAAACATGTTATGTAGCCAGGTTTTGGACTTTTCATCTTCATTTCGATTCATGTCGATTCTGTTAAAAGCCCCTGGGATCCATTATCACATCTAAATTTTTTGGAAGTAGGCTATGTGTTTGTGTGAGCATGTGTCCTTTGTAGGTTACAGTGACTTTTATAATATCTGGATTTTAATGGAAAACGTATAATTTAGTTCCTTAAGCCTTTAAGTGTGTTAAGATGATGAATAATAATAGATATGGATCCATGCTTTTTGCGTTTCAAGGGCTTTCTAATGGGGATGTTGTTATCACATGTATTGTGGCAAGACATACTAATTGTATTTCTCATGTTATTCTGGCTGTCCATACAGTAGAGAAACAATGCCTGACGTATTGAGGGTTCTCTATACAGAAACCGTTCCATTCTTGTCTTTTGTTATTTTTGCCTTTTGTTTTTTCATATGCTTCCTATTTCCATCTGCCTAATCCCATATGACTTCAACATAATCCTGCCACAAAAGCATATCTTTATTAATACCTTCTAGGCCTGTTAGTTATGGAGACAAAGTATCACAGGCCATTCCATTCAACCCCTTCAGTTACCCTGATAGTAGATTTCATATTGCTATATTCTCCTCACTGGCTCTTATATCCACCATGAAGATGAAGCAAAGTCCTCAATAGAAAACTGGCTCCAATCTCATTCACTGTCCATTGCTCTCACGTTTGTATTACTTTTAATTGACGTCATTGGCCTACCCTCTATTTCCGTTTTTTTATTTCAATCTTGTTCACTTTATTGTGTTTTGTGTACGTATGTTTGTTTGTGTCCAGCCTGGAGGTGACCCTCCAGAAGCGTGAGGAGGGACCCGCGTGGCTGGAGCTGGTGGTGGGTGACATCAGAGGGGAGTACCTGCTGAGCGATGAGCAGAAGGCCCTCCTCCACAAAAGACTGACCCACCTGACCTCCGAGGATCTGGTCAGTCTGTGTACTCCTCTTTGTATCGCTCAACCAGTGGTTAATAGGGAGAGCAATGGACCGCACTTCATAATGAATAGGATTTGGTGTTTTAAAAAAATAATGTGTACCTCATTATTTTGTCTGGGCTGTTCTGTCTGGACCCACACTTCGAGGTCTCTCCTCTACTCTCCTCTCCCTCTCTTGTCCTATCGCCTCTTCAGTCTCTCCAACTCACCATTCGGCCTCGGCCATAAAAGCCCATCTCCGTCCCCAATGTCCTTCAGCTGTATTTTTAGCAACCACTTTCCTCAGCCTTTTCATTAATACAGTCCAGTCTCTGAGCACTTGGAGCTCTTTAGGCAGCCTTTAAATGAACTCATAAATTCATGTAACTGTCTTCCTCTTTCCGCTGCCCCACCGCCGTGTCTGGTGGGCTCCCAGAATGCCAATCCGGATAAGGACAAGCCTCCCTGCAACTCTCAGGAGCTGGAGGACTGCGATGTCTGTCCTGGAGACAGCTCCAGTCTCACGCGCTTTGATGGTGACACGCTGATGCCCACTCACATGGTGAGTAACCCCCCCCCCGTTTTACTTCACTTGTTCAAGTGTGACACACATGCACACGCTATTGCCCTAGCCCTTCTCTCTCCTCTCCTCGGAGTCCTTGAGATGGGCTGGTGAATCGATGAAGTACCCTGTTTACAAGAGATAGCGAGAATCGGGGGAAAAAACCACACCACGCTGTTCTGTGCTACTCGCCACGTTCTTACGCGTTCAGTATGATTCATTGTATCGATCAATTAGGTCTAATTTCTCAGTAGTCTTGTAGTAACCGGTGCCAATAGGTCTGCACTTCTGTGCCCTACAATCACGTACGCTCTCTCCACTTCCATCACTTGGGAGAGATGTGCTTGAGATGATTGACAAGGTATTGAACCATGCAGATTTCAACAACCGGTTGATTTATTTAAACTCTTTATGACTGACTTTCTTGGCATTAGGCTTTCATTAAATCTCCTCAAAAGATAGACAGCTGGCCTTTTGGTGTGTCAGTAAACTGGGCAGGTTGGTGTTTAGTCTTC
This sequence comes from Galaxias brevipinnis, assembly GCA_036023535.2. Lineage (NCBI taxonomy): Eukaryota > Metazoa > Chordata > Actinopteri > Galaxiiformes > Galaxiidae > Galaxias > Galaxias brevipinnis. Next base: position 17,184 of record JAVQIZ010165729.1, read on the forward strand.
CAGATTTCTGTTGTCGTGTGTCTCAAGGCTGAATCATGGACCCTATATGTCAGTCAGGAGAAAGAAACCGATTTGTGGACTTGCGCCATTTTACAGTTTCCAGTGAAAAAGACTTGAACGTTTTTCACCGTTGTTCTTGTTTTGTCGTAAAAGAATGTTGGGACATCATGCAAAGGTTTTCGATATTTCTGTCCCAATTGGCTCAACAATCTCTAATCTCTATTCTGGACATCTTGGTCTGGCTAAGTAAATATATCCCTCCAAAGCTTTCCCCTTATCCAGGTGCAGGTAAGGGTATTACCCATAGAAATGCTTTATATCAGATATACTGCCATTTATATTTTGGCCCAGACAGGCTCCTGTTGTGAAAAGAGGACTTTTATATTTTCACCTTGGAAAAATCAGGCTCAGTCTTCCCCCACAAAGTAAGGAATACTGTCGTCATTGTTAAAAAAAACTAAATATTTATCAATGTTCTCTTACCCCAAATGTTTTTCATCCCTCAACATTAGCTAGTCTTCTCTAGTCTTCCTTCTTTCCACAAAGACTTTAAGAACAAACAGACCAACCACTTATTTTCCCTAGTTTGTATTATTTCTTTATTTATGTTATTAAATGAGATAGCATTACTTCTGCAGCAGTGAAAATCCACTGTCCTTACTAGACTAATGAGGAACAGTAAGTGGAGTGTACAATCTATGCATGTGTAGACACCTTTTGAAAGCCTGTGACTTTTTTATATAACAGCTCTATTTACTCGGTGAGTAGTACACCCGGACGCAGCAGGCTGTCTTGAATGAGTCATCCAGGGCACCTCAGACATTACAGGCTTTTTATCGAAGTGTGTGTTCCTATCCACTATCGCCCTTATCTTCCCCTTTATTTTACCCATCATCCAATTCTATCACCTAGATGCATGCTGGGAATATAACCTGACCTTTTTGAAAGCACTCACTCGCAAATTGATGCACCTGTTGCCATTGAGGCACCATGTTTCTTGTTCCCTGGTATTGGTCACTTCAGAGTGGAGCTAGAGCAGTTCCCTGAGGCATGATGGAGAGAGCAATTTCTTGGGTACAGATATGCACTTTAGTATAAACTAGAGGAAAGGGATATCTTTGTACTATAGAAAACTGTTGTGCAGGAACATGTTGCTCTAATAATATTTTACTGTTAACAATAATTAGTTAAATAATAATGTTATGAGTTTCTATGAGTTTTGTTACTACTAAACTGTTAGCAATTACAATAACAATTACAATTGGTAATGGTGAGAGGCATCTAGTCTAGATTAAAGTTTAACATTTTATTTATTCATAACGTTTACTATAAAATATAGTGCAGAATAAAAACTCATTTGAAAATTTGATTATAGAACAAGTTTAACAGTTATAATGACACATTTTATTAGTAATTAAGAGGTATACGGAGATCGAATAGGACCTCTTTGTTTTTGGGTACAGAATTAACTGGATCTCCAAAATATCTCAAAGGCATTCTATGAAACTGGTTAAGCTGTTTGATACATAGGGATTTATAGCATCATCAGCATCCACCTACTTTAGGATGGAGGTACTCACTCCCACGCGCGCACGCGCACACACACACACACACACACACACACACACACCTATCTATCAAGGCTGTTATGCAGTTGGTAACATCTGGCCTCTTATGTACCAATGTATCTGTGTTTACTTTCTCCAACACCTCCCTGTTTGTGCCTTTGTGTCCATCTGTGAACCAGCTCCTCCAATCGCATGCACACTGATAAGAATCGCTAGGTGGTTAAGATTTGGCACGGGCTCCCTGTAAACATTATGGGCTTATCTGAAATGACAATCACCACAGAGACCATTGGGGGAAAAGACCAGATGGTGGTTTTGACTGCTATATCTTCTAGTCTTTTTTTTTTTTTTAAAGCTAGTCAAATCCCATCATTCATACTGGCTTTGTGGAGGTGGGTGGAATGTTTTTTTAATAGCCACTGTGTGGGTCATGTGATCCTCACTCCCCTACTGAACTTCTTTTGTTAGGTCCAGTTTATTATTGCTTACCAGTCCCACAATGGCTCTCTGCGCTTGTTAAGTCTGGTCTTGACCCCGGCTTGTAACCCCTTGGGCTGGAGACCAATGTCCAGAAAATAATGAGAGCAAAGTGTCTTATTTTCAGACGTGTTTCATTATCACGGCAACAAATTGCCACGGTTCTCGTGTTCCACCTGACAAAATAAGTCAAACTGTGTGTTGTTGGAGCAGGAAATGAACCGTCACTGCTGCTAAAGTATAGGTCATATATGGTTTTGATCAGTTTTATATAGAACATATCTTATGCCGCAGGCTGATTATTAGTGCCGTCCCTTTTGGATTCCACTTTTGCATGTGATTAAACACTTTTTGGGTAGTATTTTTGCAATAGTAGCAAAGTAAAATCATCTCCCATTTCTGAAAAACAAACTTTATATATAAAGTACTTGTAGCACTGTAGATATTTACAGATAGCTAGGACCAGAGTCTAGGTTCAGAGGAGCAGTTTATAACTAGAACTCAGGAATAACAGACCACAGATATATCCCTTATGTGGTCTTCGGGTCTGTGGGACCTGTTTTCAATGTTTATTAAAAGAAAAATAATGCCAATAATTATTTTATCAGCCTCATACTCATTGGCTTTGGCTCATTTTCTGTGAAGAACATGGTACAGAATACATTTTCATTGAGTGCACACCGTGCACCCCCCTATACATTTATATTATATAGGGGGTCTTCCGGTCCACTGGACCCGGGGTAATAAAAGTGTGGAAATTGTAGTTGCTGTGTACTTTCACTCTGTTCTCCTCCTACCTTGGTGTGTCTGTGTGTGTGTGTGTGTGTGTGTGTGTGTGTACTTTCACTCTGTCCTGGGCCTGACAGAGTGAAAGTACACACACACACACACACACACACACACACACACACACACACACACACACACACAGCAGGCCCAGGTAGGAGGACAGAGTGAAAGTAC
>JAVQIZ010165746.1:0-22146 GCA_036023535.2 Galaxias brevipinnis
TGAGAATAGTCTGTCATTGGGGTTAGGGAGGAGAGGGGAGGGGGGTCTGGCTGGGGAGTTGGTCTGGGCTGGGTGGAGGGGAAACAGGGTGCGGAGAACTGGTTATTGTGGTGGAACACAAGTTGATGAAGTGGGCCGAGGGAGACAGGGATCGAGGTTGGGGGAGACGGAGAGATGGGAAGCAGAGGAGGGAATGGGGAGGGAATGGGGAGGGAGGGAGGGAGAGAAAGAGCGTTCTATTGTGGGAAGACGACAGGTCACTGCCAGAGCGTTCACAGAGACTGGCATGCTGGGAGGCCACTATAAATAAAGGCTTGTACATCTGTCACAATGGACAGACAGGGACGTTTGTGCATTTGTCGGCCCACACATACACACACACACGCACACACACACACACACACTCTCTCTCTCTCTCTCTCTCTTAAACACACACACAGACACAAACACAAACACACACACACACACGCAAACACACACGCACACACACACTCTCTCTCTCTCTCTCAAACACACACACAGACACAGACACAAACACAAACACACACACACGCAAACACAGACATGCAGTAACACAGACATATTCCCTCTCTCACTCTCTCTCTCTCTTACTGTTGCACTGAAGTGAATTTACAAAAACACACAGACACATGTGCAGCCAATGAGCCACCTCATTCCTACAGGAAGGTGAGCGCAGCGGATCCACGCTTGACGTGATCCCCCAACATGCCTTCAAAGGAGATGTCCCAGCCACGGCCCAGAGAGTGTGTGGCTTGTTACTCATACGAAGGCAGAAACAGGCAGCCCCTGCTCTCACCAATAGAAAGCCAGGGCAGTCCTCTCACGACCAAAAAAAGACAATTCCCCAGGCCTGGGAAGGGCTGTCAATCAATCAATCAGGGAGAAACATGTCAACGAAGAGCTGCTAGTACCGCCTGGCATTTTGTCCCTATTGATGGCATAGAATTGAGCTTGTGCTTTTGTATTGAACCGGGTTCAGGGTCTTCTACTTGAATTCGCCAAAGTCCCACATTTGCTGGTTTATAAGGCCATTGCGTTATATGTTTAAAAAAAAAGAATGAATGACTGCGTAGTTCTGTAAATGCAGCCGTTAGCCAAAAGGCTGAGCTCATTTCAGCTGGTTAAAGTAGCCCTGGCTTTCGACAGCTCAATTCAATTAGGAACTAGTTAGAAGACCAAGTAATGGCCATATGGCCCAGTGATTCCAATGGAGGGATTGCCAATTCAAACAGTTAAGTCTTGAAAATTGTTCAGCCAGCCACTCAGTCCATATATACAAATGATCAAATCAAAAACGTATTTTTTTTAATAAAAAGCACATAGCCAAGGATTATGTACCTAAATATGTTCAAGACATTTGGAGCCTATCATAGCTTTGTGTTTCCATTTTTATTTACTTGAAAAAGATATTTAGGCATTTCACCATTGCAAGGTGAGGCAGAAAGCCTTTAGGCAGAGTCCCTGTGGTGGCTGATAGGCTGACAGCATCCAGTTGACATACTTGAAGTAATGAAGTGAGAGGGTGTCGTTTCCTCAAGTGACAACCACAGGCAACCACAAAAGGTGTTGGCACCAACGTTTCTAGAGAGGGTGATCGGGGTTGGTGTACACAGGGATAAGGATGCGAGCACAAAATGGAAGGAGGAATTAGGTAATGTACTGGGAACTTAAAGGGGAATGAGGGAGAGGAGAAATTAGTGTTTGTTTGTGTGCGTGTGTGTGTGTGTGTGTGTGGATAGGGTAGCATTAAAAGGAAGGTCCTTCTGGCTATCTCCTCCAGCGCTCACCTTCAATCTCACCTCATCAGCACTATGATGGAATTATCTGTAACAAACACACACACACACACACACGCACACACAAATACGCACACAGTTCTTATTTATCCTGGTCTGTAGTGCTGACCTAGCCGGTGACCTTAGCACCAAAGAGGACAGAGTGCCTTGACCTCACCATAAGGCACATTGACCCTACTCTGTCCTGGTCCGAATTATGACTGTAATGAAGAGCCGAGAAAAGACCCCCTGTTAACAGCAGCCCATTTATTGGTGTATTATTAAACTCCACACCACACATTTTTATCGTAACTTGACTTCGAAGAGGGACCCTCTCTTTTTACCCATAGGCACTAGTTAATTTTCATTGTGGGATAAGGTTTAATATGGTAATATGATGATATAATGTTGTTGCACCACGCTTGGACATTTAATACGTATCATTTTAAGTATATGTCCATCTTGTTATAGCTAATCCACAGCGTAGGCTTAGCTATTGTTTTATTGGAATTCTACTTCCTGGAACTCCATCATGTGAGCTGGTGCCGACTGGCCCGTCCCCTGTCATAGCATGCATTCTCCTCCTCTGAAAATAGCCTCTGTCCCTCAGTAATAGTGAGCTCCCTCAACTTAGGGAGACGCAAGCCATTCTTTCCTCAAATGGTTCAGCTGAGACAGCAAGACTACTGTAAATGGTGTGCACATGGAGCAGCGTGCTAACCACCAACCCACAAGCACACACTTACACACGCTGACACACACACAGACTTGAAAATGCCTTTCCGTTCAAACCCCAAGTGTGAATGGCAATGCAGCTCCTGAAGCTATAGGCGGTGAGGTTGTAAACCAATGAGGACCATATGCTACTGATGAGCATGCCCACCAGTTTACCAAGCTACTGCAAACACATAATTGCCTTCATAGTATAAAAAAGCCAAATTATGAAGTGAGCAGGGAGACCCAGTGACCTTCAGCGGGTGACCTCTAACGGATCCAGCAGTGCCAATTTACCACCAGCGTAATAAAACGGTTTCTTTTTATGTACTAGCCAGCCGCATGGTATCAATCACGGCTAACAACGCTAATCATAAAAGGATTCGGATATGCACAATAACACACTGACGAAACAGCCAGATTTACGCCCTGGTTTTCCTTCCATATAAAATGGCGTGCCATGATGTATGGGGAATACAGAATGCCATGGACTCCAGCCAACAGCATCACGATCAGGCAGGTAATCCAATTACCTCGGATGATTAGCATGAGATTAGCTACCTCTCTTAAATTAACTCACAGACAGGTTGCTGCTCACAGAGGGATCAGCACAGCCACTCGGGGCACCCAGCCAGCAGCCGTGTGAACACTGAGTAGGCCATGTCTCCTCACCTCTGAACGCTCAGGAGCCCTTGACCCCAAGCCCACCTGTGTACAGCGGCCATGGAGGTGAGGCTAGCTTAACCCCCAGGGGAAATGGTTAAATGAAAGATTTCAGAACGGAGCATGTACTTTCTTTGAAATCGCCCAGGGGAATGCCCCAACCCCGGATGCACAAACAGATCTGGGCGAACATGTAAACACTGCAGATATAGACAAGAAACAAATTGTCACATATTTATTAGTTGAAACATAGTTACGGTGGAAAGTGTATAGGATATACAACATGAAACAATGTTTGTGGTGGCATTTTAAAGTGTTCGTTCATGGACATTTCTCCGATAATTCTTTCCAAATGAATTCACTGAGGATGGTGTGTATTGATGTACATAGGCTGAGAAGCAAAGATGAGTTTATTTAAATATAATCTCTTTACCACAAACTCTAAAGAAACAATACAGAGCTCATTGGGTTTAACTTGGGTTAGGTTTGGGATTTGGATGAGAGTTGATGGTTTCGATTTAGGGACATTTAATTGGGCATTTATAGATATAGGTGGAAGGACTATGTAAAGCATGATTCAAGTCTCCACATGGTCAAAATGGCAGTCCGTGTGAAATGTGGGTAAATCAGAGGTATACTGTTGTTCATTGCACTGAGTGGACAATTGGGCATTGCGACAATGTCCTTAAGCCTAAAATGGAAATAAAGAGCAACATCACTCCAAGAACACAACTGAGTCTCCACTCAAATTCTCAAGTACTGTAAGTCACTTGAACAGTCAACTCCCCAGCCACTTCCTGTCCCCATTAGTTGAGTTTTAAAGTGGGCATGCACAGTGCCTCACACAGGCAGCTCAACAGAGCTCAATGAAATGAAAACGAAGGTAAGAGTATACATTTGGGAGCACTCCAAAAGGCCAACTCCATACAGATACAAACCACGTGACCGTATGCGCTGTTTCCCAGTGTATCGTTCTACCACAAGGCGCGTTGCAGGCCTCAAAGTTCAAGGCTTAGGAGCAGGGCGAAGCACTTGAGCTCGTCCATCAAACCAGGTGTCAAAACTTGCTGTGAAATTCATGGGGGATCGACAGTGGATAAACAAACCGTGGTCAGCAAGCAACACAGACCGCAGGCCTATTCTGGGATTCCATTCCAATAGTCCCATAACCTCATTGAGGAAACCGATTTGAAACGGTGCACTTTAAATGCATTTAGGCCTGTAATTAAGGTAGTCTTATCCACTTTGAAATGTTATAAGAATAGTAGTATTTTTTCATTTAAGAAACACTCAAAAACAGCAAAAATATTTACCAAAAAAAAAAGAGTTTGCTTTAACGTTTGTTTCTGACTGCATCCAAGATCACAGTGGAAGAGACGTAGGTCACTTAGTCAATATGAAGCTGTCCCAACCCAGCCCCTCTTGCCCTCAGCCTCAAACCCCAGTCATCAGCACCTTAGTCCTGGCTATAACCCTAGGTTCACCACTCACCCTGTTTCCCTATCCTCCTCTCATTTGAACTCATCAATTCATTTCCAGACAGCAGACTGACCCTCCAACACCCCTTGACAGCACACCGAAGCGTCATGTGTCATTGGATCTCCTGTCCAAACGACATAGAAAACTGTATACAAATATATATGGATATTTGAACACGAGGTGAACTCACACCGGACTGCAGAATGTTTTTGAGGTAACAACTGATTACATCAACCCTTTATAAACTGATAGAAATAAATAAAAAAAAGTAGTGCCATTGGTGAAGTGGGAACATGAACACTAAGATAATGGGTATCAACAATGTTTCATTCACAAAAATCCTGTGCTCAGCTTCTTTGGATTCATGGGCCTGGTTTCCAGTGCTCCTTGAACCACGCAACAGCATTAACTTCCAGTTTCAATATGTCCATAATCCAACTGTCTCTCTGTGCCCCGTCCATGAACTCAGCCAGGGAAATCTGACCTAAAGACACACATACAGAAAGAAACATGTCACTATCTGAGCAAACCCTAAACGTTGGTGAATGTATACAATTGAGAGAATACTGAAAGGGAAAATAAATAATTTAGCTCCAAAACTAAACATAAATTGAGGTACTCTTCATTAAACATTATACATACATTGCCTTGAGTATTTTATTTGTTTCTCTGTTGTTGTTGACAAACCCATAGAGTATGGGCTCCAGGTGCATAGAAGGCCTACTATCAATCACAATACACCGTCATAAAATGTGAAAAATCTATAAGCAAGATAAACATTTGACTCCCCATGGTCCAGAGAGACATCACCACATGGACAAAACACACCAGTATATAAGTATGGATACGCATACTTACAAATAAGGTGGAGGTCATGTATTTACAACTGCTATTGTATTGTCACAGCGGTATTCTTGCTCTGCAGTACAGCATTTGATTTACATGTGGTGCTGCCTCCCTCCCATGTAGAATATTTATGGGCAGCATAGTGGCTTAGTGGTTAGCACTGTTGCCTCACAGCAAGAAGGTCCTTGGTTGAAACCCCACTCAGTGTGAAGTTCCCAAGTTCTTCCCGTGTTTGTGTGGGTTTCTACTGGATGCACTGTTTTCCTCCCACTTACAAAAAAACTACTCCTATCAGTGCCCTGACCATAGAACTGGAGTCAGTTAGTCTGTCTGATCGGTGTGTGCAAAAGTCTGTTGCGATATGTTGGGGGAGCAAATCTGGCATGAATTGGCTGCCGTGGTATCACCCAGACTGATTGTTGTGTGTGATAGCTATCTGTTCGTTGTGGGTACCTAATTGGCTTTCAATTTGTGAAGCACTTTGAGTCCTGAGAAAAGCGCAAAAAAAAACACTTAAATCCAATATAGAATACTGCAGCAGACCAGCTAATTATGTTAATCTGTTCATGGTGGCGCTCTGACCACAACACTGGCTCATGTGGAGCATAGAACATATGAGCTTAGTGCCTGAGAGCATATTACTGGCTGAGGCTAAATGTGGTAGCACATCCTTTTGACCAGGGAAATCTCCCACAAAGCTGTAAGGCCAACAGGATCAGCTGTGTAGAGTTAGGCTATGCTATCACTACTGACCTATGACCACCACTTCTAAGCCGCTCAATCTAATTACTACAATATTTTCGTGGAAGTGAAAATATGATCACGATGAACAGAAAAGGGATTAAAGGATATGGCCCATTGGATTGCTAAAGAAATGTTGGCTTCTGTAATGAAAGATTAGTGTCACATTAAGTGAGGAGACTTACCATCATTATTTTGGTCGACAAGTGCAAAGATCCTATCGCAGATTTGACTTGGGGACATGTCTGTGTTGTTTTTCTTTATTTTGGAGATGATCTGGAACCACACAACAACCAAATTGAGTCTTAGCACATTCATTTCATGCACAAGACGTGCCAAAGTCTGATATGAGTCAGGTTTTGTGTTATGTGATAAAGCAACGTGTTAGTTATCTTGCTTTTCTTACCCCTATGACTTGTTTGACTTCGTAACGGTCCAGTTTGCCATTGTCGTCCCGGTCAAAGACCTTAAAGGACCATCTTAGCCGGTCCTCCAGTTTGCCTCTGAGCACCAGGTGCACTGCTGCCACAAACTCCATGAAGTCTATTACATTGTCCTGGACACATGGAAGTTGTGTACAAATGAATGTGAATAATGTAAATTTGGTTTGCAACCAATTCGATCATCACTCTTGGTAATATAATGTTGAACACACTACTTGTCTTTTGAACTAAACTGCAGGTAAAACATATACATAAATATAGATTCACTGCTTAGTTTTTTGTTTGCTTTGTTGGTTTCTATAGATATTTCTGCATATTGTAAAGTTATGGATGCCACTACGCCACACTCACAATTGTTTGACAGCAGAAGTGAGTAGGGATCACTTGTACTTGAGCTATCTGTGTTAGTGCCCGTACTACTTGCATGTTCCATTTCAATATTCAGTTTATTATGTGCAAAATAAAATAAAAATTGTACCCTGTTCGTATCAAATGATCTGAATATTCTCTCCATGTACTGAGCCTCCTCTTCTGATGAACTTTGAACCCCAAACAGGTTCCTAAACTCATGCAGGTGCAGTGCTCCACTTGGACATTTCTTCATAAAGGCAATGTAGACGTCGTTGATCTGGGACAGTTCCACCTCTTCCTCATCATCACTCTGGTTCTGGCCCATTGTCATAAACACACACCTACTCCCATTTAGCTGAGATCAGAAAATGTCAGTATCAGACAGATCCATAGGGGAACTTCCTTCTTGGCGTCTTGCCTTCATCTTCGATACCACCAGACAGACAAATTGAACTAATCTGCTTGGAGTAAAACCAGTGAAAGACTGGATGGTATTTTTAGCTTATTATCTTCAATCTCATTTGAGCACTACTGCAACTATAACCCGTCCTGGCCCAGAGAGGTACTGCAGGGAGAACTTGACTGGCAACAAATCAAGGGGATGTATTTTATTAGGATTACATTATCTATTGTTATGATAACCAGTTCCTAGTTTCCTAATTCCCTCGCTTGCTTTAGTTACTTCAATTGTGTTTTTGGGATTGTATTTTAGTATAGGCTGCAATGCCACGTTGTAAAGGCAATGATTTTAATCTTTAGAAAAATATGAAACGTTAAATGGTTCACTGTAAAATAAAATAAGCATTTCATCCATGCTCCAACTAAATTAGGATCCATATCAGCATTATACTGGATGACTGAAACAGCAGCCCAGTACAGGCCATGGTCAAATGTTTGATACTGCATGACCTCATGTGTGGAGGTTACAAAGCCCATTCTCAGATCAGAATTTAGAAGAAAAAAAAAAAGTATAATTCATCAGAACAGTGGACAAACAATCATTTAAAGTTTTTATTATGGATTATTAAATCACAAGAACTATAGGTGTGCACTTGTTCCTAAGTTGCCTTTGGATGTCCACCACGCCAACTATTACTTGCCTTTCCCCAATACAATTTTGAGATCAGATATGCTCCCTTCAGGTGAATTAATAATCTCTATGATGCTACAATTTAGGCCATTTTGCTGTTTAATTGGAGATGATGGAGTGAGTAAGGAGGCAGATAGTTTCTTACTTAACTTACCTACCCTACCATAAACATACTGACAAGGTTGGTTTTATTTAATTAACATGAATATTTCTTTGCATGGATTTATATGGTAATAATACATTAAAAGTTGCTGATAGCATTCAATTCGAGATGCAATTACTTGTGAGGCGCAGACACGTTACTGCCCCCGTGTGAACAAAATTAATGATTGCAATACAGTCTACATATAGAAACGTCACTTCCGCTAATATTTGACAGCAATACTGCAGAAAACGTACAGTAAAACATTAAATCATTATTTTAGGTAACGTTAGTTTACCGTCTTTTCCAGTGTTCCTTTTGTGTTCTACTTCAGCTTGATTAGCATCTGGTAACGGTGGTACGGAGCTTTGAGCCATAGAAGTAGATCCTACCGCAGGTTTTAGAAAATCGCGATGAAGGTGAGTCGGGGGGTTGGGGGGTGTTTTTTGTTTTTGTCAGTCGTAGCTAACGTTAGCTAGCAAGCTATCTCCCCAACTAGCGTTAGTATAAACTGGACAGTATTTTACGTTTTAATGAATAACGTTTAATTGCAATGCTAGGAAGTGAATATAATGATATAAACAAGTTGAAACTTTATTGCAATTGTATTATGTGCAAAATGCATCTGCGCTGGTGAGTAGTTCAGCTTCAGAACAACAGCACACAATGTACTTGACAGATTGGTGGCTAGATATCCGACATTAGAAAACAAATCCAACGCAGGTCAAAAAAAAAATTTCTATTAAATTATCCAGTAGGCTATGAAATATTATTGTTTGCATTAGTGCAATGCCACAACGTTACAGATTCTGGGTTTTTCAGTCTCATGCTATTTGAAGGTTTGCCTAAGCCAAGGCTAAGGGTTGTCCCATCATTAAGACTTAGCAATTTGTTTCATACGACCAGTTATCTGATTATAAGAGCTTGTCTTCTAGATACCCTGTAGTACATTTGAGATACCGATACTCTGTAAACTCCAACATTTTCTCCCTGGCAGGTCCCCAGCTCCCCAGAAAACGAGGTAGTGGAAGAAAGCAGCATGTCTCGAGGGGACTCCATCAATGAAAACAACGAAGAGATCCCCCCCTACCTCCGTGAAGATCCTCCAGAGGGTAGGTAGCTCGACCATATATCATAAGAGACAACAAATCTGTATCCCAGTCCTCTGTACACATACTGCACAGTATATTAATGTTGGCATATTGTTTAAAGTTTATGAGGCATCATGGTTGTGCGACGTCCACCTACAGTTACATGTAGTAAGAGAATAGCCAATATACTGTTTTCATACTGCTTGTCACGCTCAGAGGGTAGGTTTCCCGAGAAGAGGTATCTTAACAGGGACTCCTTTCAATGAATTGCATCACGTAAAGGTTTGGCACTAGGCCTCTTTGATAAGCAGCATTTAATCACTGAGAAGTTTAAGGCTCTTATATATGCGTTCAATTAGGTTTTAGGTGAGTGGTGCGATAAAAGGTATTTCTTTCTCTATGTGTGTTTTGTGTGTCCGGTGACGTGCGTCTTATGATATTTAGTATGACTATATGTTCAGAAGATGTGTGGACTTTGGCGTGGCTGGAAATGATCCAGCCTTTGTTTGTTTTCCGTGAGCGTCTGGCTGTAGGCCAGGATTGTTGCTGAGTGTCTTCTCTTTGGGACTGTATGTCCCTAAGCCAGAGGCATATATATTCTTCGTTCTCAGAGGAAAGTCGATCTCCTCTAAAGAAGCATGCATTAGTTCTTGTGCCAAATAGCTGTTCTTGTAGTGATGTTAGCTCAATCCCAGCAAAAAAACAACAACAACCCCGTAACCATTAGTTTGCAAACAGGCTATACCAGTTCACATTCAATTAGTTTTGTACCTTAGTGGGAAAATAAATCTAAGCCAAGAATGTCCCCATGCCTGGGCCTGCTCTGTTCTGATTTGCTGATTTGTGTTTGGTTTGGGACTGCAGTTTGAAGTGACCAAACGCGAAATGTGTAGGGGTGGATTGACCTACTTGGACCAAAATGTTATGGTGCTGTGTAGCACATATGTATGTGTGAAAGCTTTATGCATGTTGCACATCCATGCACGTCTGTGCGAAATGGTTGAAATAAATACAAATGGCTGTAGTAAAGCTCTTTAGCCTGCAGAGGGAGGTGTTGAACTGCTAAAGACTTGTCCCCCCATTTGCTTATCACCATGTAGCCTAGTTGTTTCTTTTTGAATTGTGCTCGTTTGAGCTTTGCTTAATGGTCATCTACTATTAATCAAATATGTTTATAGTTCCATGTATTTTTTTTTATTAATTACAGTTTCAAGACACTATAGTGAGGATATTAGACTATTTTTCACCCTTACCGAAATGTCTTCAACACTTTCTGGATTCATTTTTGTATTAGCTACTCTTGCTGTGAGTGTCTTTGCCAAGTAAAAACGGGATGCAAAGACATTGTGAGTATTCCCAAATTACAGCTTTGTGTTGACGGATGCATTTTGTTCCCGTCGTCGTGAGAACGACCTGGCAGACAGCCGGTGGCTGTGAAGCCATGGGAACAAGTCTGGCACGGCCAGGCACGCGGCCTACAGTCCAGGATTGTTACCAGCTCTGAATTACACTTCATCAAGCCCTCTCGTTTCCAAGGACCCTGCACCATGTCTGCTTCAGATCTCAGTTCCCGGTCCTGCACGTATATACAGGGCAGCATGGAGTGCAGGTGTATCAGGTCATCACTGCCACATCGATGCAGTGAGATCATTAGATTGCCCTCCTAGACTGACAGAGAAGGGACAGATGGCCCTCCATAGATAATGGCACAGCCCACTGCTGCGCTTTTCATTTGTAAGAATGTGGACACTCTTTTACCTCAACAAGTTTTCCATAATGGAGTAACTGGATTTTGATTTGATCTTTTGGGTTCATAGCGAGCAATGCCCCCCTGTGCTTTGTTCAATGTTCTTTATGGTAATAATAATGGCTCCAGCATTTGGCATCGTTATATTGAATTATCATATCCTTCATGTGACTATAGTTGACAAGCCCTCCATTTTCCCTCAGCTCTTCTGTATTCTGTTTCTGTAGCATGAACGTGGTCAGGCTGCCATGGGGGAACTTGGCCAGTTGTTGCTGTGTTCAATCCAACAGGTGCCACAGCCTCGATAGTAGACAGACGGATATGATATCTGCCATTTAAGCCATTTTACCAGCCCTTCAGTATACTGAAGTGAAAATGAGTTGGCACAAAATGGCTTGCAGTCTTTTCGTTAATTATGCGAGAGAGACTGGCCCTTGAGCTAGACAAGTTGTGAATAATGATAGCGATTCAACCAGACTCAATAATACCCTGATCCGTGCTGATTTAGCTTGATCTTAGTTGACTGACAGTAGGCCTAGAGCTGGAACAAGTCAAACAAACACATACAAGCATATCCCTACAAATCCCCAGGACGTGAATGGTCTGTGGAGCATTCTGACAATATTAGGGTCCTATAAAGAAATAGGTCAATAATTAGTAACGTTTCATAGTTTTAAACAGCAATCAACCATGTAGGCTTATAGGAAAAGTTCACTATCTGACCTTATTTCCATGTCTCCCGACTTGGCCAGATATGATAAGGTTGTACCCAAAATGGTGAACTAATCGTTTAAAGCCTAAACTGTTACAATATGTGTCCAACCGGTTTTACATAGTGAAAAAGACCTACAGGTTACATTTCAAAATTGTAGAGCAATCGACAGCTAGGCCTATATGTTTGTTGATTTAGTCAATTTACATTTCTGTCATTAACTTGATAAAGGCAAGCCTTCCGGAAGTACAAATCTAATTAGGTTTGTTGCGGAAGCGCGTTGGAGCCGCAGAATAAGCTTGCATTGTTAGTTTTTAATATTGCCTAGGCCTATTTGATTTGTTGGCAAAATAAATGTCCGGTCAGTTTTGTGAAATGAGCAGTGAGAGGAGGGGATGAGGGGTGGTGGTAGTGGTGGTGGTTGTGGTGGAGGAGGTGTGTTGGGGGGTGGGGGGGGGGGTGGGTGGGTTGAGTGTGATCAATGCTGTGTGTGAGCAGATGCACCCTCTGACCTGCCAGCATAGAGCGATAGTTCCACCCCGGGCATATGCTTTAAACTCAGTCCTGTTGCTCATCCTGCCTAAGATGGTGACTGCAGTTTATTCACTGTACAACATAGAAACCATCCAATGTCTTGTTTACTTTTCAAACTCTGAAGCTAAATGAAGCGTACGTTTAGACAAATCTGTTTTTAATGGAGTAGCATGGAGCTGTTGAATCCTTTCAGCACAGCCACTGGAGCCATGTGGTATGCTGCGTTTGGTCTCTCCTCACTTTAGTTCTGTGGTGGAGAGACCGTCACGAGGCATGAAAGAGCCTAATGAACTCTACCTTTATCTCTCTCGCTCTCTCTCGCTCTCTCTCTTTCCCACACCCCAATTCACCCTTTAGATCTTTTGGGACAGCATATAGCAACCCCAACTAATGTACAGTAATGCAACACCGGAAGAAAACAAGTTTTTTTTTTACCAATTTGATCGAACAGTTTTTCTCTTTCTCCTGACTGTAAGCTGCAGACTAATGCTAACCGTTCGGGTGTAGGCGATGCCGAGCAGTGCCCCGGCCTCTTTAAACTAACGAGTGTGCACCCATATAGAGAGAGAGAGGGGGTGAGAGCTATTTCAAGGCAGCTCTTTGAGGTGTGTTTATATCTTTTTCCCCCTTGCACGGCCCTTTATCAGTTTGACGGCAGCAGGGAGGGGCCCTGATGGACAGCCTGATGCCGGGCCGCGCGGTGAAGGCGCAGCCGCGTCCGTCTCCATTACGCCACCGTCTCTAAAGCGCGCACCACGCCCCGGCCCGGCCCCCTCGTTGTTCCGCTGTCACTCGCCCCTGTCTGAAGGTTCTCCTGAAAGGTACCACATACAGCACCATCTGTTGTGGGCTTATTCATAGGGGCGCCCGTGCCGTCCTTATCGGAAGCGTGTGTGTGTGTGTGTGTGTGTGTGTGTGTGTGTGTGTGTGTGTGTGTGTACGTGTGTGTGTGTACGTGTGTGTGTGTGTGTGTGTGTGCGTGCTGCGCTGCGTAGCCGGCCACTCCATCATGGTGACAGAAGCAGGGCACATCAGGCTAGCGGTTTGATGCGGTGTGTAACTGTGATGGATGGACTGTCAGGCGGCCGGGCCAGGACGCTGGGCTCTGCTGTGAGAGCCCAGAGGGAGTAGGCCGGACCGGGTGTCTCTGGAAGGGGGGACCGGGAGACGGGAGGAGGGTGGTGGGCAGCGAGTCACGCCTGGGCCATAAATCCATTGCATAAATTAATCGAAAGGAAAGTTATTGCACAATGACCAAAATGGCTGACTCCGGCGTGTGCTCTTAACGCAGGGGAGGTGGACGCGCTGTGGCTAAAACAGCTCTGCCTGTCTGACTGCCTGCTCGAGGGTAGTGTTTTCAAACCGAACCGCGTGGTGGGGCTCCGTGTTCTTTTTGGTTTGAACGCCTCCGAGCTTCTCCCAGCAGGGAGGAGCAGTTTACCACCTGCCACCTCCGCAGGCTGCTAACTCAATCTGGCTTTGCAACGCCAGAGTCACAGTGTGTTCTAGCGGGACTGGACTTGGCGTCATACAGCCGTGGCTACTCTTTTTCCAGACCTGAACGTGCACGGCTTTAGAAATTCCAGTGAAGACTCCCAACATATCGACTTTGAGTGTGATTGCTGCCTCCCAGCACGAATGCACTTTAAATAGATTCTCTCCTCACATGAAAAGTCTACTGCATCATTGCAGACCCAGAAGTCAGTTGAACATAATCTATCCCTGCGTCGGTGCCTATACTGTACAGTCACGCTGCGTCGGACAAACCACCTTAAGATGCCGGTGACAGCTGCTCTGGCCTGCCAATCGAAGGCAGTGGTTTAGGGTGCCACCCGGTGACATCACCATCAATCTCTCTTAGTCGTTAATTGGCATCAGGAGGAGCGGCATCAGCAGTTTGCTTGCATCTCCGGTTCACTCCATGATTCAGCTCTACCGTTCTGTAGGGGACCCGAATAATACCCACCACACACACACACACACACACACACATACACACACACACACACACACGGCACCACTGCAAGGGTCCAGAGAAACCATTTGGTCCTCCTCTCAGGTCCGTGCCTCTCTCCTCCTTCTCCTCTGTGTCACTTCACTTTGTGTTTGCCACTGTCTACTCAGTGAGACGGCCCCAGGGGCCCAGCGCTGTTTCCTCTAATGGCCGTCTGAACTGGGGGGGGGGGAACGCGGTGTCATGTTTTTCCGTCTGCCGGTCTCACTGTCTGTGCGTCTCTCATCCGGCCTTTGTTCGTGCCCAGAGAGCTCTCTTCTTTCTCTCTTCTCCCTCTATCTCTCTTTATCGCTCTCTCGCTTCATCTCCCTCCTTTCTTTGCTTTCTCTCTTTATCTCTTGTCTCTCTCTGACCATTTCTCTGTCTGTGTGTCTGACAGAGAGCGTTGTGACACGTCTACCAGTCAGCCACCGTCTTTCGTCTGCACCCCCGACAGACATAGAGCGCCGTCTCAGGACATCTCCTCAGACCGCCTGGTCCCCAGAGAGATGCCACATCTCTTAGCAGGGCCAGCCCCACAGTGTTAATGCCCAGGCTAACATCTCCTAGCAGGGCCAGCCCCACAGTGTTAATGCCCGGGCTAACGTCTCCTAGCAGGGCCAGCCCCACAGTGTTAATGCCCAGGCTAACATCTCCTAGCAGGGCCAGCCCCACAGTGTTAATGCTCAGGCTAACGTCTCCTAGCAGGGCCAGCCCCACAGTGTTAATGCCCAGGCTAACGTCTCCTAGCAGGGCCAGCCCCACAGTGTTAATGCCCAGGCTAACATCTCCTAGCAGTGCCAGCCCCACAGTGTTAATGCCCAGGCTAACGTGTCCTAGCAGAACCAGCCCCACAGTGTTAATGCCCAGGCTAACGTCTCCTAGCAGGGCCAGCCCCACAGTGTTAATGCCCAGGCTAACATCTCCTAGCAGGGCCAGCCCCACAGTGTTATTGCCCAGGCTAATGGTGGGGGCTTTAATGGTGGGGGCTTTAATGCCAGCGCCGTCAGGCCAGGGTGAATCAAGGTTTGGGTCTTTAAGGGGGAGGGAGGACCAAGTTGAGCTTAATGCCAACATTATTTTCACCTCAACAAAAGATTTACTGCCATTTTATTGCTTATCCCCTCTCATATGGGATTTTATTAGACTTGTTGTCTAGACTGCAATAAAAAAGGGAGTAGGCCTGAAATTTACGGCGTTGGAGGAGATGAGTGGATAGGAGTCCCAGACAGTGGAAGCTGTGGCTACTGGTGGTGCTGTGTTGACGGCTGGGCTCGGGGGCTGCCGGAAGGCTCCGAGACACGCAAGGCCATGCCAAACTACACGGACACCTCCGGCCGGGCACGGTGCTGAATAATTCAGGCTCCCGCTCAACCTCTCGCCCCCTCGCCGCGACCCCGACGCGCGGCCGACCTTCGCTGCGCGCACGACGCGGTCTGGAGGCCAGAGCGGGGAACACGCTGGCCCGTGTGCTAACGGCCCCGTCACCTGGGGAGCTTCTGAAGAGACTCCCTGCCTCCAGTCCTGAATTACAAAAACTAAAAATGAAATAAAAGCCCAAAGTTTGTTATTTGGTGCTTTGGAACAAGCTCACGGAGGTCCTTTGGAGTTTTCGTTGCGTATCGACTCGCCGCCAAGGTGCGTTTTTTTTTCTTCTTTTCTCTCACCCCCCGCGGAACGTTTGCCCTCTTGGACCCGCGGAACCCCCGCTCACACCAGTGGCTGTGTGTGTCAGCTTTCTCAAGGCCCAAATCGAAAGGCTTGGTCTAATCCATAGTCACAGGCTGTCAGCAGAGCTCACTGGCAGGCCTGCTCACTGGCAGTCTGCACACATTACCGCTGATGGAGGGTCCTTATCTCTGTGTGTGTGTGTGTGTGTGTGTGTGTAACTGTGTGCAACTGTGTTTGCGAGTGTGCTCACCCTTGCCTCATTATAAGCCAATAGTTTTTTGGGGCTGTACGACCGCTGCCGAAGCCAAGCTGATCCCACGTCTCCGTCCTCCCTGTTCCCTGTCAGTGGTGGGATGGGCGACGCAAAGAAAACCCATCAATAAGCTGCGCCACGCTGTCTAGGTGCCGCCGGTAGGCTGCTAGCCTAGTGCGCTGGCCTTGGGAGCATCCGTGGACAGGCAGGGGGATGGAGGGAGGGAGGGAGGGAGGGAGGGAGGAGAGAGAGAGAGAGAGAGAGAGAGAGAGAGAGAGAGAGAGAGACGGGTGGATGGATGGAGTCGCGTAATTACCACTCGGCATGTGACGGCGCTAGCAGGCAGCTTTTAATTGCACTGCGGCTGGGACGGGGACCGGGAGAGTGTGAGCTCACAAGCACTTCAGTCATCACCTCCACTCAGCAGGGAGGGAGGGACGGAGGGAGAGAGAAGGAAGGAAGGAAGGGGTGGGGGAAAGGCAGAGAGGGTTGAATGGGGGAGGGGGATAAGGAGAGGGAGGGAGGGAGGGAGGGAGGTGGGGAGAGATGATGTGTTCCGGAGGAGTGTGAGATCACAACTGTTTCCCTCATCACCTCGCCTCAGCCCTGCTGTCTCGCCGAGGACCTCTCTGATTAGCACCGCACCGCGGAGAGGCTGACACACGCACACACACACACACACACACACATACACACACAATCACACAAACACACAGTAGGGGTGCAACGGTTCAAGAAGCCCACTGTTCAGCGCATTTCTGGATTTTGTTTATTTATACCGATGCGAGACTAAATCCACAACATCCCTGTCTAAAGATCAAGTGTGGCCTTCTCCTTTAGACAGAGAAATAGGTGAAGTATAGGCTGCGTCACATCCACTAGGTGTGCGTGGCTCTCATACAGGGGGCATGTTTGTAATACTGTACTTTTCGTCTCCCAGTTGAAAATACAGCGGACAGCCACTGTCAGGTAAACCTTCAGTTGCCTTGAAGGTCTAACAATGTCTAGTGAGAGCTACGTAGTGTTTTGGCCATTTTATTTTCAATGACCCCACGTGTCGCACCATAGAGCTCAGGAGTGACTGTGTTACAGAAGTGCATCATGGGATGGGACACCGAAACGCCACTCAAGCTTTTTAACCATGTGCCGAAATCCCAGTTCACTTTCAGCTGAATAGAGCTGAAAAGCTTTGTCAGTGAAACCCCCCATAGCTTTGATTATCTATTTGTGTGTCTGTCTAAACTGGTACAGAAAATGTGCTCAAATTCAGCAGGTTGGAATTGCTATGCCGACTATACTTTCACCAATCCAGCCAGGGGTATTTTGGAATTATGTCAGCGTATATGCACGATCATGCTCACCGTGTTTTCAGTGGCATGCCCCGCATGTGTCAAGCATTCAGAAAGTCATGTTTGTATTGATCAGCTTTTTTTTGTGCTACTCTAGTCAATGCATGTTCTAAAATATTCCCAGATGGCAGACTTGTATTTCACTAACGCAGATTGACCACCTAAAATTACTTTATTTTTCCGAACGAAACTTCCCACTGTTCTCGTATGCAAGCCGAACCGTGGGTGGAGAACCAAATGTTTCAGGTTTTTTTTACTGAAAAACGTGGCACCTTGAACACTCACACGCACACACACTGCCTACCGGCCTTGTGTTGGCAATTGTTTGGCCATCTATTGACCTGAGCGCAGCGTCACAACTCATCTCTCCCTGTCTGACCTGTCCAAAAAACTCCATCCATCGATCCTTAGGAGAGAGCCAGAGTGGGTGACAGAGGAGAGACAGACAGGAACCACGAGTGATGGGAGAGAGAGTACACGAAGGAGGGAGAGAGGGAGAGACGCGTGGAGAGAAAGGGGGGCGATATGGGCCCGTCCTTAGCTAAAATCCTGTTTGCCATTGATCCATGGAGAGAGAGCAGGATATGAATCAGGGTACACGTGTACTCGTCTGAGGGATGTTTGTTGTTGACAGGCAGACAGCTTAGCCGGGGTTGTTTGCAGACGCTCTGAGCACCTATGTGTCCTGACACGGTAAACAAAGACTCAAGAACAGACGGCAGCGTAATATCCAAAAACGGCAACAACACGTTCCTGTGGAGAGGCACGGGAGAACATGTTTAAATATCAAGTGTTTTGTTTTGCTAATGGAATGGATGGAGACGCCTTGTGTAAAAGTCTTGAAATAGGCTTCTTTGAAAGCCGTGGCTTGTTACTACCTCTTTCAGTCCACACTCTGTTTCCTGCTGAAATATCACAGGGTGGTGTACAGCAAGAAGCATACCCCAGAATCTAGACATTTTTATCCACGTCAGGCACTCCGTGCCATTATTAATAGATTCATGTTAAATCCAGGATGATAAAGTTGAATTGCATCTCATTCCTTTTTATTTGTCTGTCTATGAATAAGATGACTTGGAACAACAATTCTGCTATGGCATGAAGAAAATAAATGAATGTTCAAGAATCTGAATCCCCCCCCCAAAAAAATTAAACTGGGAAAACAGAAAAGCAATATCACAGAATTTGGGTAACGTTGAAGCCCTATCATTTTGACGCGGATCATCACCCTCCAAATACCGAGCTGGCTTTCTTTTTAGTTTTTTTTATGAATATCTGTCACCCCGGAGTACGGTGGGAAGGGAAAGGAGAGAGAGAGAGCGACAGACTCAGACTGACGGTGTGATTGAGTCCAGGGATGCGCTACCTAGCAGAGCCCACCGTGTGCAAAGTCATGCCCCGTGCTGATTAAGATCTGGGTTCAGGACGTCGGCTGAGGCCTCCAGTGTCTGGACAGAGACAGATTGGGAAGATATTAGCATTCTGCCCCGCCGATGTTAACGGTGTTTCATGTATGTTGTGCGTCCACCCTCCCCCTCTCCCTTTCAGACCTGGAGAAGGACCACCCCAAGACGGAGGCGGGCGTGATCTGGCGAGTGGGCGGCGGCCTCTTCAACATCACCAAGGGGGCGGTGGGCGCCACGCTGGGAGGCGTAGCCTGGGTGGGCTGCAAGAGCTTCCAGCTCACCAAGACGGCCGTCACCAGCGTCCCGGCCGCCGGCGTGGGATTGGTCAAGGGCAGCGTCTCCGTGGTGACGGGCGGCGTGGGCGCGGTGGGGTCGGCGGTGGCCAGCAAAGTAACAACGAAGAAGAAGGACAAATCTGACTAATGGACTGATAACAGTGCTGTGTGTGTGTGTGTGTGTGTGTGTGTGTGTGTGTGTGTGTGTGTGTGTGTGTGTGTGTGTGTGAGAGTGAGTGTGACGCGTGCTGATTCAATTTGCTGTGTGTGTTTGGGATACATCCGATTACGGCACTTAAGGAGAATTAAGGAGGAGGTTTTTGGCTAAAGATAATGACAAGCAGCCTAGCGTACACAGCAGACACAGGCAGGAAGATGAAGACTGAACTCACTGCCAAGGTACTGCCATTGTGGGCAAAAGTAGAGGGGGGAGGTGGGGACGCAGAGGAATAAGAGAGAAGTGAAGATAATGTAATTTGAGTGCATTGGAAATGTGGGGTGTGTGTGTGTGTGTGTGTGTGTGGGTGGGTGGGTGGGTGGAGGGGGGTGGAGATGGGGGGTGGTCTAGGAAGGAAAACTATGTTAGGGGCTTTATTATAATGCCCTGTTTTTTTCAAAAGAAGGGCAAAAGTAAACTTGCTGATTTCTCGTGATAAAAATCTGCAATGACATTTGAGCAGCAGAATGGCGTAGCTATTTTCAGCCATGTTCTCTTATGGACTGCAGTGCTTTTTGCCGAGCCCTGCGGTCGTTCAGTGGAACGGCGTGGTTGGTGTGCTGGAATGATTTCACTAAGTGTTAAAAATGAGTGATGGAAGAGAAAAAAACACATATATATATATAGCGAGAGAAAGAGTGAGCGAGAGAGAGCTGTGGCTGTGGCTGTGGCCAGGGGCTTTCTTTGAACGGTCTGGATATTTGATAAAGACCACCCGAAGTTGTCCTTGATTTAATCGTAGCCTGGCTCTAAACACAACAGGACCACTTGAACCGCAACTCTTTTGCTACATCTTTTTTTCTTTATCACAGACTGACAAGATGGAGGTGGGCTTCTCGGTTCAGATATGGTCACTTAACCCTGTCATTGCATATAACGTGGATACGGTTGCTGGTCCATTGTTTTTGTATGAAACCACGCTGTAAAGTCATTCCAGAGCTCTGAGCCGTACTAGCAGACACCAGTTCACGGCCCGCCGCCATGTCAAGAGCCGGCTTGTCCACTCGCCTACACTTTATTACTCCCGCAATGTACATGAACGTGCCTATATGCATTAGATAGACAGTGCTTCTTTTAGTAACCACTGACATTAGCAGTTTGAGGGCTAGGCTCGCCGGGACACGGCACCTGCTTGTTTCTCTCAGAACCCATTCCTTAGTGGGGCTGTAGTGCGTGCGCTTGGTCAGCGTGATGTCTGCCTAGATTTGTTCTGCAGGCTGAAGAGTGGAGGGAAAAAAAAAAACACTCCACTGTGGGTCTCTAACCATTCCACTCCATATTGTTTACAGTAGCTGCCATGTATTACCAAGTTGTCCGTTTAAAAAGTGTGGTTGTTAAAACGACAAACTCTTTTCATTTTGGTTAGTTTGTTGGTTTGCTTATGTTTGCTTTTTTGGTTACTGCTTGTCACCGAGTTTCCATTTTAATTTGAAGTGTCTGAAAAAGACAAACACACTTGTTTCTCTCTTTGTACACATTGCATGCCCCGAGTTGTATTTTCCCAGCCCAACATTTCTTTTGCTACTGTGTGACTTCTCTTCTTACAAGTCTTTTTTTATGTTTATGCCTTCTTTTTTTTTTTTTTGCTTTTTATTGGTGTCCTTCCTCTCTTTTCTTCTGCACAATTTTCTCTGCTAGCTAATTACGTCTTGGAAAATCTGTTACTGCAAAACTGGACTTTTAAGACCAAGTAGATTTTGTCTATTATAGAACTATTTTTGCAAAACTGATGATGCTGTATTCTATAAATAAAAATTACTGTATTTTAAAAAGCGTTTTTTCTCGTCATTAGAGAGTAGATTATGCGGCGCAACTACGCTGCTGATTATGAAGACCAGAATGAAGAGTAAAGCTTTAAATCAAATTTCGGAGACGCAGCCTTTTAGGTTTTTTTTCTTAAGCAAGGTTACTACCTAAAATATACGAAGAAGAAAAAACAGCCCTGGATTTCTGCTTTTTAATAAATGCGGAGTAAATATGGTAAGTAGCCCACTCCATCTCTGTTTTCAACAGGAAAGACGGACCAGGAATGATGGCAAAAGGGACAAAGTGGCGCTTTTCATCACCGAATTCAGATTACATATGTATAATCCTTTCTTGCTTAGTCATCAGCTGCAGTCGGAGCTGTGTACTTCAGAGTGGAGAGTTTCTGGCTGGAAGGAAGTATCCAATAATTAGAGAATATCTCGGTAAAGGCGAAGGAGGACTCGGATCCGAGGGGCGTCGGCATTAGGCAGGAAGCTCATCAGATTCGCCATATGGGCTTGACACATTGCCCCTGAACAAATTACCCTCTATTTGGCCAGATAAGGACACGGAGACCTCCGAATGACTTATGCTCCTTCAGGGGAGCACAATTTGATCGACTTCAATTTGTCGCACTAGTTTCTTCCAATGCCATCTGAGTCTCGGTACTCGCTAAATTATTATAGAGCCAACTGGAAAAGCCAGTGTTTCAGTGTATTTGTCTCCTTTAATTATGTTCACCCAAACAGACATACCATTTAATGTACACTTAGATATCTACATTTACTGTCACATTCACTTATTTATTGCACACTTGCTAATCATCCAGTACAATTAAATATGCCAGCTTTATCAAAGCCAAGTACATCAGCAGATGCTTGGCCACA
>JAVQIZ010165749.1:0-13283 GCA_036023535.2 Galaxias brevipinnis
TTTTAGTAGTAGTCAGATAACATAAAATCATGATTTGTTTACAACAAGAATTCTACATTTCTTGCAATTTTGTCATTGTGAAAAGATCAGATCGGATTGTTTCGTTTGGGATAGGTGTAGATCTCAAGAGTATTCCAGGAAGCTGGATAGTCAGATAACCTGTGAAAGATATTTGTTGATAACATTTAATGTTTTGAATCTGAATTTGTAAAACTATATTAACAAATGTTCAGAGAGGTTATTGCATGCTATTTTATAATCCTGCTTGATACAATACCCCTACCTGGATTCTAGTTTCTGGAGGACATGTTCGACATATGGACATTGTAAACAAACCAAAGCTGACCTTCCTTGCACTTTCTCATGAATAGTGAGGTCTTTCATTTTTTTGATTTATGTATGACCTATGAACAAGCGCAAGATATTATTGCACCTATTGCAATAATCTCAATCGAGTGGCATTTGTTGCTGGCATGTGACTATTTTGTTATAATTTCGTATCACATGTACACTGTCAATTTGATAATTTTTTAAAAACTTTTTACAAACTAGTTTGAATCATTTTTTTCAAAGTAGCTTAATTTAGCTAGTAGTTAACCAAACTAGATTTCACGCTTTGCTGTGATCCCGCTTCTTCAAGTGTGGTAGCTTACAGAGTTATGCTGTCAAAGTAGCTTCCCCAACACTGATGTTTAGTGTAATAAAAATCTTTCAGGTTGATGGCGAATCTACTACATTTCCCATAGAACCTCCGTATTTTTTGCCATGTGGATGGGGATCAAATGTCTACAGGTCGGAGCTCAAGACGGAAAGATCCTATAGTAGTCTATGGAAAACGTTTTGATGAGCAAGCTGGTATTACCAGTGGAATGCAAAGACAGTGAAACCCACTTGAGAAAATGCTTACTTTTTCATAATAATCTTTACAGGTTCCAAAAGTGGGCATTAAGTCTTCAATGTAGACCAATGTACATGGCTTGGAAAACCCTCATTCCTTTCTACTGTGTACACCTTGCCTGCTATTATATGCACTTTAGTCAATGTATGCTATGTTCAGTATACTACTTGCACTTTCTACTACTTGCACTATCCAAGTATAGCAGCTCTTGCATATTAATTAAATAACTAGAAAAATATAATTTTGATTTGAGATGTCAGTTAATGATGACACCTGTTGCAATTCCACTCATTGATGTGAACATAGATAATAAAAAATTAAACAAGTGTCTTAGATTTTGAATGTGATTCAAAAGACCTAAGTAGACCGACTGTTAAAAGCCAAACAGGACCAGATTCCCCGTAAGCGAATTTTTGCCATATTTTTCGTGGTGTTCGACATGTAGCCTACATACCTCAAAAAGAGTTCACACTGTTTCAGTATCGCTCACCTTTGATTATAGACTTTGTCCCGATGCTAGTAAACCCAGTAGTGGAGATGATCAGTCGTGTAATACTTCTCGACCGACTAGTTTTACACTATCTTTGGCTACGGAATTTAGGAAAACAAGAAATGTAGAAAATCGAGTCCCGCCTCAAAATATCTTTCACCTGAGTGGGCGACTGTAATTGGTAAAACACTTCGAACCACATATCCAATAGGCTTAGTAGTACAGAAGTAAGGTCGAACTTCAACTGCACGCCCACTTGTAGATCACTCAAAGGTGGGATGAAACATTGGCTCAATTTTAGATCACAAAGAGTTTGGGGATGTCCACAAAAGGTTAAAAGTTAGCTAGCTAGTATATTGTTAACTAAAACAAGTTAACTTTTACATTTAGCTAGTTTACCCACAGCTGGACAGTGTCTAAAAAAAACTATAATTGTCCAATAAATAAATCTAAATCCAATTTAGACACTATGCCAATTAAGTTTTGCCTTCCAATTGGGGGAATTAAGTGACCTGAACGTTATCGAGTTTGTACCAACAGCGTTTAATCGCAATAGTTTGTTATAATATAAACAGCGCAAACCTTTCCCCGCCTATAATATACATCAATACAGTGTCTTAGTCAGTCGGGACAGTTAGATGTAATTGGCAATAATTGGTTAATTTATTTACACTTATACAGAAGAGAGTAATATCTGCAAAGGGAGAATATAATTAATGATTAATTCAAGAGGAAACAAAAAATGTTTGTATTTCCACCACTACATTATTTTCTTATAACTGTGAACGTGTGTTAACATATATGCTGTGTGTGTGTGTGTGTGTGTGTGTATTTGTGTGTGTGTGCGACATTCGCTGCAGTCTTAACACTACAAGTGCAATACTTTCTCCCAAACTCTCAATATGAAATTCTAATTATATTTACATGGCTTCAAGATTATACATTTCAAACAACTCAATATACTGCATATAGGCAATAAATAGGCATCCAAGCAACAAACAAATACAAATAATCAAACACAAGCATGCATAAGATTGTGAACATGTTCAGAAGCAGCTGTTAAATAAAAACAATTCATATTCTGACACTTTATGCTGTTTTAGTGCTTTGTGAATTCACGCGTTAGTTATTTTATATAAAATCTAGAAATCAAAGGTTATAAATATAAGTACAGTTTACTTGAGCTGCTTAAGTCAATAATCCAAATGGTTTACTCTCTTGTAAGTCATATGTTGTTATTCATAGGCATGTTGACATGATTTGACACTAAATGGACTATGCATACGTTAATAAACCTGTGGTAACACTCTGGGAAACCCCTTAGCATAAAGTGCTGTTCAGTGCCTTAAACAAGATTGGCATGATATTCCTTCATCTTAGCAGTGGTTTCTCATCCCCAGATCTTGGGAAATGGCCCGTTTTTGCATCTAACCAAGATGTGTGTACACAACCTTAAAGCCCCCAAGGCCATAAGTTATCAATTCACTGGGGTTCCTTCATGTAAAAGATCTCAAAGTGCAGGCTGGACTTTAAACAATACTGCACAAGAAGGAGGTTTTGCATGAAAGACCAAGTGCTGGTTGGGTGAAAAACCTGGCCCTTTGATGCACCCCATCTTAAGACTGGAAATGAGAAAGACTGAGGAAGGAGAGAGGGAGAGATAGAGGAAGAGGGCGTTTCCCACCACAATGTTTATATTGCAACACTCAAGTCATGCTGTTATGACTGGTGGTTTATGAGAGCATGGACAAAATTATGACGGCAAACTTTTCTGTAAACCTGACTCACTGCATGTCAATTTATGTCATCATAGAGTCTATTTCTTGTCTATTTTCACATTACAAGATAAGAGCTGTTGTCGTGTTCCTTGTGGAACAGTGGACCGACTAACTGTTACTAAACACCGAGTATCAGTTTTGAAGAATACAGATTAAATAAGCATGCATTTGGAAGACAAAAGCGACAGAAGGGAATTATAAAACTACCACAAAAATCTCACTTTGTTTCAGCCAATTGCGTCCAGTCTAAAATGGATTTAGAACAAATCCGTATTGTTGTAATAAACATTAGTTCCAGTATTTACTAGTAAAATAATGCAAAAATAAACTCCCAAGAGCTGTTATTAATATAAACACATGCTTTTCACAGTATCTTGACTGGAATATATTTTTGGCACAAACTAGTAATTATCCATAATATTAATCCTTGTCTGAATTGACACTCAACTTCATGTCTAAAATGTCATGTTAAAAAACAGGTGTCGAAAGTTTATATTTTTGATACTGAATATGATAAGACTGATGACTCCTTTTCTGTCAAGAAAAAGAATATGCAAAGTACAAACAAACAAAACAGTAGAATTTAAATTGTTAGTAAAGTGTGCTGTGTGTGTGTGCACATGCCAGGAATCCTGAAGCTATCTAACATCCAGATTAATTCTGGGTTTAAAAAGGTGCAAGGTATTTTAACCAGTTCTTTGTCAAACAATAGTGGGTCCACCAATCGTCACTGAGTCAGTGGGATGACAGATTCAGCAGTGATGGATCCACACAAAAACGGGGAGCTGGTTGATTAGTCCCCCCATCTTCTGCTTTCTTGTTTTTTCTCCTTGGTGAGCAAATCCCTCTATCTCTCCCTCTCACACGACCGTGCTGACAGATGGGTCGGACAAGTTGAGCTGGCCTGTGATGTCTGTGGGTGGGTACTGCTGCAGAAGGAAACAGGGGAAAGAGGAAAACAAATCACATGTCACTACCTGACCCGAGCCCTGGACTACAAGGCATCCCTTTTCTGTGTCTTTGAAAAGCACAAACAGCACCTCTGCTTAATTTCCTTCGAAATTACAAAAGCAGAAGGGCTTATAATTTACCCTCGTCAGGCAGTTGGGATAAACGCTGGGGTTCAGATTTAGATTTCCACACTTAGCACAGCCGTATGGTCATGTCTGGTGTGCCACTCTGCCAGAGGTGGGTAAGAACGAGTCTACCGCGGAGTAGAGGTAAGGTCCTGAGGATCTGGAGCACGTTTGAATCAGGCCAGCCGAAAGTCATTTTTCACCCTTGGTGACTTGCATTCTACCCGGAGACGTGTGCAGGCCAACACGGCCTCTCTAATTTTAGCTGTTCTGAATGAGCTCAGTGGCTATTGGATTGGTTCAAAGTGCTGTGCAGGTGGACTCTTACGGCTAGTCCTTCTATCACTATGCTTCGTATTTAAAGCAGAGTGCTGTTTATAAAGGGCATCTGCTGTGCTGGGTAGGAAATCAGCCAGCCCCATGCAGGTGGATCGGTTACCATGGCAACAGTGACTTGTGAATGACCTAATGTATTCTGAATGTGTACTGAGTGATAGCAGCCATATCTAATAATGCAGGAAATTCTCAAAATAGCACGTTTCAGGATTATCAAATACTGGCGCAACCACTTAACAGTACTCAGTACTTATCCATTGTAAATATGCTTGGCTATAGAGGTCCTGCTTTATCTTTTGTGATGCCGATTCACTACCTAAGTACAAACATACAATATTCATATGTGTCATGCTCTCTGCATGTCACTTATGGTCATCAGAGAGGTTTCCAACATGTCAATCACAATCCAACTTACTTTAACTGGATTCTAATTCACAATGATCTGTTGGAAGTACCTGGTCCAATACATTGAAAGTGAAAATATATCTTGATATTTCATCTTGTATTGTACAATTTTAAGAATGTACTTTCTTTGTGAGAGCACAGTGATTGGACCAATTGTAAACCACAATAACAAAAAAAAATAGGAATATTCCTGAGAACTTGAAACCTTTCCTTCTGTTGAGGCTTAAAATTATCAAGATGATTATCAAAAATTATGTTGGAAAAAAACATCTAGTGTCTCTCATTTCAGGCTGTACTCAAAGCATT
This sequence comes from Galaxias brevipinnis, assembly GCA_036023535.2. Taxonomy (NCBI): domain Eukaryota; kingdom Metazoa; phylum Chordata; class Actinopteri; order Galaxiiformes; family Galaxiidae; genus Galaxias; species Galaxias brevipinnis. The sequence goes on from JAVQIZ010165749.1 coordinate 5,290, forward strand.
CAAGCATACAAGCATCATAAGCTGTTGATGCAACTACAGCACCATGCTCACCGATGGGGTTGTATCTACATTAGATTTTGGTCTCGTTTGTAACCCTCTTTGTACGTAAAGTATTACAGTGACGCTCCATAATGTTGATCCAAGTGTTGCATCATCACACGGCTTACGGTCTATTTAGGCCGTCTCATATTACCTTGAGGGCCTGCTTTGAATGTTGCCTCTATAGCACTCCCTATTGGGAGTAGGTGAACCAGTAAAAGAGAGACACTTCACTAGCACCAGCTCTATAGCAATATTAACACTCGTATCATGAGCACAATCACTACTACCACAATGACAATTACCACTGCAACTACTATAACTACTAACACAACTAAAGTTTGACAACTTCTATGACACCAATTACAGGTATTATCATGCTTGCAGAGGGAGAGAGGAGCAGTGTGGCATGGGTGTGAGGGACACTGACACTCAAAGTCCATTGATATCCATTAATATAAAAGAACAACACTTATATCAAATTAAAAATAATGGTTAACGACTGAGGATGGTACATCTTTTTAGGGTGCAACCGCTTTTTGTATTGTCAGAAGATGTGTTGGGGAACAGAGCTCTCAAACTAGAATCCTATGATTCCTATCACAAACAACTCCATAATGCTAGTGATCGCAACACACGTCTGTTGAGAATGTTGGCATACAGTCAGTTATATCCAATTAGAAACATTTAAATGGAAGACATTGAACAACTATAAATAGGCCATAACTGACCAAAACTAACGCTTTCAACAAAAGAACAAAACAAAATGTTAGTGTTTTCTTTGCGAGCTTCAGAGCCTGTGGCAGTTTGTAATAAGCAGATCTGTCTCCGCTTTGGTCCCAGGCCAGCTAAGTCTGGGTGAACAGCAGGGCATAGAACATTACAGGTCACTGATGTGTCAGGCACTCCAATCTTATCGTGGTGACAACCCCAACAGCATTGAGTGGGCCCGTCCAACTGGACTGTGAAGGAACCAAGGAATGTCATTTGTGTGAGATTGCAGCTAAGACTTTAAGCCTTGAAAATAAGTATAAAAGAAAGTTTTGGGAAGAGCATTTTTAAGCCTTTATTACTATTTGTTTGTCCTAAACCATCGTAGCCTGACCACGTGTTAAGGCTTCAATGGTTTTGTCACTAATAAAGGCAGAAAAAAGACTGTGTTCACCACCTAAAAATAAATCCTTTCAGAGACATGCACATTCAACACAACAAAGACTGAAAAAAAGAGCCCTCATATGACAAGAATTATGAAAAACAAAATATGACAAAGAAAAAAGGAATATTCTATTTATGTAAATCCTCTGGGACAATCCTGAAATAAACATGTTAGTAAGAAAATACATATTTTGTGTTCTCAAAAAGACTCCAACCTAAAATGAAAAAAATTTCACAAATATAAAACCCTGGCACATGCTATTAAACAACCACTGAAAAAAGGGTGTGTTGTTTAGGTAGAGAAAATGTATATAATGGTTCATGCAACCAAAGGAACAAGATCAAAAAACAAATACACACACATACACACACATCACAACACCACTAAAGAGCTCAATTGTGTTCAGAAACTGCACCCACGTCAGAGCAGGGAGGAAGAGCAGCCCAAATCAACAAACAAACACACACAAATAACAACACTGGCACACTGCTGCGATGGCTCCAACACGCACCCCCCCACCCCATCACCCTTTGGCATATCACCTATTCCTAATAAACCCCATTCCACGCATACCCTTTCAAAGGCCAGCTGCCCCAACTGCCAACACCCTTTGTCCTGACCTGACCTGACCTGCTGCATTGCTGCCCACAGGCCTTCAGGGGGGCAGTCACCTGTTGATGTTCTCTGAATGGCTGATCGATGGCGGACTGACAGACACGTGGCCGTGGCCGTTGAGCCATGATGGATGGGGGAGAAGAATATGAAGCTCGCTCACAATCAAGAGATGTGGATGACAGCAGAAAGGACAGAGGAACTAAAGGAAGAGAAGAGGTGGAGGTAGCAAAAGAGGAGACAGAGAAGAAGAAGAGAGAGAGAGAAAAGCAGAGGGGAAGGTGTTTCTTCTTGGTCTCCTTACCGTGTCTTTGGAGGACCTACGTCTCTTGATGCTGGAGGCCAGGTTGGTACTGATGGACCTAAAAGAGGCTTTCTTTTTGGGGTCGGGCTCTGCTCTACCACTTTTCCTATCCTAAAATAAATATACGTAGAAACATTATTCATTGTCTTGGGCTGAAGGCGATACCTTGGTCTCAGTCTCACCCATTCTCTCTTCACCCAGCACCACCCGCCACCCTCCCTTTGCCTTCTTTACAGTTAGTGAGAGTTAGGATCTATGACTAAAGTATTCCAACCTCTGTTGGACATGGGCAAGGTTCTATGAGGTGGAAAGAAGGAGATTAAGTTTGGACATAGAATGTGGAATGGAGTGAAGTGACTTTATCCAGTCTTCACTAAGGCCTGTTTGGCATCTACACTGTGTAGTAGTCTCATGGAACCGGACGAGACAATGTATTCGCCCTTGACCTTGTCCCTAGAGAAATACATTGTAATGGAGTAATGGCTACTTTAAAGGTGCGTGGGTGACATTCTTGATATATGCACTCTCTGTCTGATCACACAACCAAACTCACTTTTACCTGTGTAAAACACACACACACACACACACACACACACACACACACACACACCCGTAACATATCCATAACAAAATCCCTAATCCCACACACAACTACACACTGATAGCCATGGGGTAAAACCATTAACCAAATATTTGACAAATAAGCCAGTATGCTACCATATAAATATGTGAAGTCAGTAGAACAATATTCAAAGGAGTCATTGTCCAAGATCTAGAAAGACCCCATGCCTACCTCTAGCACCTCCCCACTTCTGTCAAAAACATTGTGTTAGCCATATTCTTACTGTATCAAACCGCTTCCCTCCCTCATCCGAGTGCCCCACCACTACTCTCAGACCTCTAGAGAAACAGCACAATACTGAGTGTTGGTGTGCAAAAGCTCATATTAAGGTATTCTTACATCCTGAGTCTCTAGAGAGGAAGAGGGCTGCATAGGGGAAAAACAAAGGAAAAAAATTGAAATAAATATCCATCCACTTGCTATAAGATCGTTATACTTTAAAGATCCATAAGCAATAGCCCAAATGAAGAAAAGCTAGCAAAGCAAACACCCACATCCAAAGCCAGGCAGTCATAGAAAAGTTGGATAAGCTTTCAGAGGCAGGACAGCCACTAGAATGAATACTGAAGGGAGAAAATAAAAGCAACAACAGATTTATAATACATACTAATTTAAAGCCCATTAAAATCATTATACCTGGGATCTGGTATAACGGAAATTCACCCCACACACCTAGGAATGTGATGGATTGTGGAATATGGTGCATGTGGGAGCTAGTTTCTAGAATGGGAGTAAATATCAGGGTGTTAGTGGTTTAGTAGGGGTAGAGTTTAGTAGAGTTGGCTGCTATGTTAAGTTACTATGCAAGTGGATAACATGCAATGTTTGTTCCAAAATATAAATGGTTAGAAAGCAGAGAGATGACCAGAGTTTGTGTGAAGTGAGTTGGTTTCGAGGGTGGGGGGTATCTTTGGAGTGGGGCAGTGTGGTGTGAATTTCACCCGAGTACATGCACAAAGCTGGTGAATGGAGGGACGGGGGAAGGAGGTACTTAACAACCAGTATTAAGAAACATGAAACAAAGAGCATGACAGTCAACCCCAGGCCAGCACTGGCCCCACAGTACATCCCCTTTCATCAGGTCACATGACTGTTCTGCTCCATCAGAGTCCCCCCATCGCCATGCCAACCGTCCCCTCCCACACTCTGGATGACACGGCATCCAGAGGTGAGTGACTATTGGTTGGCATGGCATATGAAGGGAGGGGCTTGGAAGAGGAGAGATGTCTAAGAGATGGAGGAGACATCTCTACCGTCAGAAAGAAACAAGAAAACACATAAACAGGGTTTTCCTGTTGGAAGATGACAGCTTAGGTTAGTAAACAGTCAGTCCAACCATGGAAAACAAAAACATAACACAGAAGTACTTATTCTTTGGCATTTCAGTGACGTTCAGGTCCCCACCACCCCAAGTCCTGCTCTTGGCCAGGACCACTCTGACATGAAGTCAGTGTCAGCCCTGAGCTCCGGTGAGGTTCTGTGTTTGCACAGTCCGGGCCATGCAGGGGCATGCTGGACCCACTCAGACAGCATCACACAGGACACCTATGCAGCAGCGGCCTGTCTCCCTCAGTGAGACTGCAGGCAGGGTGGTGCATTGTTCCTCATCCCAGAACATGGCTCCATGGCTGCTTTCCCAGTGTCACTGTGCTTAGCACCCCAGGCTAAGACTCCAGACCTCCCCATTCAGACTGTGCACTTCTGGAGATAACCCGAGAGGACAGGGAAAACTAACAGCTAGCATGGCTGCCAAGATGAGGGGGTGTGGAGAGAGCGCGGCAGCACGCTAGACAATGCTCGCATGCCATTCCACATCGGATAGTGTAAACGTGAGGGATGGTATTGTGGTTATTAGTGTACTTAAAAACTACGCAACCTACAAGCTTAAGAGCAGTAGCTAACACATAAGACATATCACGGTTGAGGTTGTTCAGAAGTGCACAGCCTCCGGAGGCCTCCTGTTTGTTATTCAAAGTTATGGACATGCAAATAGTTTGCATGTACACAACCCACACCTAGAAGTGGACACTTTAGACACACACAGACACACAAAGAAACAAACAGAAGCAGTCGAAATGATGCCGGCAACTTGACACCAGGTTAGAATCCCCACTGAGCAGGAAGGAGGCTCCATAAACTGTTATCTTAGCGCGTCACTTTGAACGGGAAGCGTTCTGGACTTCCCCATGAAAGCTCCTTTCCCCAGTTAAGCCCCCGGTGAATAATCACACTGATTGCCTCAAGAGAGCAGGCTATAATCTGAATAACGTCCATGCCGTACAAAGCACATTGTGTTAGCCTTGTAGCTCATCTCCCAGCCTCTGCAGGCTCTGCGCACGACCCCCTATTAGACAGACACTTACAGCAATCTGGGTGAAGACTAGGAATCTCAATGTGGAGTGCCTGCTGGGAGAGGGATGCGCTGCAGAGTGTCGAGTGGGTGGATATTGTGCAGTGGCGCTGAAACTACATCAGTGCCTCGGTAGATGCACCGCTATCTGTTCCACGCCCGCGGGCAGTTTACGGTGCCCCTTCTTCTCTCTCTCAGTGGGGGGGCCTGCATGCCTGTTGTATGTGCCTAGAGAATGTACATCCACATCAGGGCGTGGACAACAGTCACATACAGTAGTAAGGTCGATGGGCAGACGCGACACACTCAGAAGGACGCCGCCGACGCGCGCGTGCGAGCCACTAGGAAGGAGAGGCTGTGATCTCACACTGTAACCCGTCTTCCCCCCTTTAGCCCCGCTGTCTCTCTATTCAACAGAGGCAGCGCGCTGACCTTTTGTCAGCGCTCACACAGAGACAGCGTGGGCCCGGCTGGCTGCCAGCGCCACATCACACAGGCTGACAGCGTCCTGGGCCCGTCACGTGGGCCCTCGGCGGGACACACTAAGCCCACCGCGCCGCTGGCAACGCAGCAAGGGGCGTGAAGGGGGGGGAGGGGATAGGGCCGGGGATGGGAGCGGAGGCATGGGTAGTCAGGGGGGGAGGGGAGGGGAGGTGTGGTCACCAAAGCTCCACGGTGGAAGACATTGGAGTGGAGGGGCCGTCGCGTGGTTTAGCGGCGAGGGCCGCGGGGCAGGTTTAACTCAGCTCAACTCGCTTTGCGCTTGATGGGGTGTGAGGGACCGAGTTTCTGTTGTGGAAGAGGCCCCTGACAGGCGTAGACTCTTAGATAGTGGACTCACATGTTCAGTGTCTGTATGAACAGTGTGGGGACTCTGTATAGCAGTGGTGTCACTGTACCACATAGGACCGTCAACATATCGGTGTTAGTGCTGGGCCCATGGCAGTGTTATTGATTTGCATCTTTATGCTCTATTTGTCTCAACAGTTCATGGCTTCTGTTTTTATGATGGCCAATGTACTGAAATGGATATGCCCTAAAGCATCACTACATTCATCTTATACCCATGAATTAAAAACAATAAAAAATAGGCTCTTAAGGTTTAAGTTAGGGGATGACAAACTGATTAAAATCTAAATCGATAGTGTTTAAAATATGAATGGATCTGGATTAGTAACGCCGTCGGTTAACTTTTGTCCACGTCATCTGACCTTACGAAGCGTAGAAGCAGCAATGGTGGCATAGAACGGCAGGTTCATGCCATGGAGCGCGTGTCCTCCATTTTAGGGGCCCCTCTACTGGTTAGCTAGGTGTTATAGTGTAGGCAGAGCGCGGTGGCGTGGGGTGGAGATGGGCCCTGCTGCTGTAAAGTGGTGTACGTACTAATGAGGGCGTCCCAGCCATGGCTTGGCTCCCAGTGGCCTCCTTACTGTCCTGCAGGCACACACAAGAGACATGGGCACCGTTGACCTCAAACACAGGCAGGACCTGGGGACGGCCGCTGCGACTGCTTACGGCACAGACACCGGAGATCCCCCTGTGCTGTGATACCAAGACCCAGGAGAGGGAGCCCCCACTGGGTCTGACCCGAGGGACCCAACCCCAGAGAGGAGGGACTCGGCTGGAGCTCAGCCCCGGCCCCTCCTCCCCGAGTGTCAGAGGCTAGAGGGAGGGGGGAGCGGAGGTTCTACCTGCAGGTTCTTCCTCCAGACGTTGACGGCCGCAAAGGCGAGCTGCATCTGCTTCCTGCGGGCGTCCTTGTGGCGCTTGTAAGCGATCTCGATGAAGATGAGGAATATCCCCGCTGCAATGCCGCCGGCCACCAGCATGAACACTCCTGTGGGCGGGGGGGGGGGGGGGACACACACACACACACACACACAGGAGGGAAGGGTGAGCAGTGGCGGCAGTGAAACTCTCCCGCTGAACCCGACTGCTGCGGCGCGGTCTTGTTCAGCGGGCGCCCCCCTTCTCCAGCTCCCACTCACGTTGTCGACTGTAAAGCGTGCAATGTTAATGTTAGTAGCACCCACGGAAGGACTCACGCGTGCACACGTACACAGCAGCTACATCACGACTCCACAGAAGCACACCCACGCCAACAGCAACACCGCCAAAACGAAAAGGTGTTGGACAAAAAGAGGCTACAGTACCTTACCACTGCAGTTTTTGTCCAATCACTTTTAGGTTTTCTCTACGGCCAAGGAAAAGGACCCTACCTGCCATATTCTCAAAGGTGAGTGTGGCTGGGGCATTGCTCCGTGAGTCACACTCCTGGTATCTCACCCAGGTTTTATCTAGGTCCTCCATGAAGCCGTTCTCATGGGAACTGCAAGGGGTCGAGGGGCAGTGGGGAGAGAGGTGACACGGTTAATACACAACGCACGGCATCGCCATGTTTAAGCCGCTCAATCCCAGAATGCAACTCACCGACATGAAACAAGGACACAGACTGTGCAACAGACGGACAGACACAGACTAACATCAAGACAGATAAGGGAAGAGAGGGAATGTGCAGAGAGAGAGAGAGAAAAAGAAAGAGAGAGAGCGAGACAAAGAAAGAGAAATAGAAAGAGAGAGAGAGAGAGAGAGAGAGAGACACACACACAGAAGATGCTAACACAAAGCGATGCTTCGGACGGCTATAAAAGGTCAAATCATAAAAAAAAGAAGGAACCAACGAAACCGTAAGAGTTATGCAGCTTCGGCTGGGACAGACCTGAGAATGGCCAGGGACACATTCTGTTTCCAGGGGCTGTCCTTGCGCATGCCTATGCCAAAGCCCGAACGGAAAAACAGCTCTCCCGTGGTCACCAGGTCGCACTTCTGCGAGGCTTCAAACTCCAGCACCGCAGAGTCCCAGATGAAAGCATGCAGCTTGCTGTGGGGGGGGGGGGGGGGGGGGGGGGGG
>JAVQIZ010165836.1:0-13910 GCA_036023535.2 Galaxias brevipinnis
TTTTATAAAATGACTGGAGGTGGACTAACATATGTGTAAATAATCACCTTAAACATTCAAATCCCTTATCCCTATTTAGATGCAATTACTTGAAGGCACCATGATGGGCTTCCCTACAAAAACAACCTCCATGTGTAGAAGCATTTGAATTGTCACTCTAAACGTCTAGTTTGATTGAGACTGAATAGTACTATTACTACCTTGCTGCCATTCCGGCAGGCCTACCTCAGGAGTTGTATTTCTGTTTTCTGAGTTTCCTTTGTGACCACAACCCCTCTGTCACTGCTCTCCATCCTCAGCCACACCAGAGTTACTGAACCGCTCACCTCTGACACGTCACACATTAGCACCACCTGCTGGTCAGCAGTGGAAACAGCAGACACTGAGGGAATGGATACAAACGGTTACAACGTCATGTTATCTTTCCAAGTCTTATTATATCAGTCCAATGTTGGAACTGAAAGTTATAGGAGATGATGATGAAAAGAGGATGGCAGTGGAAAATATGAGATATTTACCTTTAATGGTAATGAGTTTTAATAAGCTGAAAAATCTTTTATCAAAATAACACGTGTACGTTCCAGCATCTTCAAATGTCAATGGTGAGATATTAAGAGGAAAGTATTGTCCAGAGAAAGAAGGGGATGAAAATGATTCTCTGTTGAGTATCGAGTACTGTCCAATGGGGTTGTTTCGATCATATGAAGTCAGAAGATGTGATCTGCTGTCTAATTGAGTTGTCCTGGTCCATGTGGCTGAACCGAAAAAGTTTGTGCTTTTACAGATTAAATCCACTTTGCTGCTGTTGCTGCTCTCTCGATACAAAGTCACATGTTGGTTATACGCACCTGTAAGATGAGCTCACATTTTCAAAAAGAATTGCTTATTTCTAATCATTTTTGAAATTATGATTACTGGGATAAGGCCCCCTTTTGAGCTCAGATTGTTTATTTACAAATGATATATTGACCTACTTGTTTTAACTCTGAGTGGTATCTTGATCCAAGAAACTATTTCCCCATTGAATTTGACTCTGAAGGAATAATCTCCCTCAATGTGCTTCTCAACACTGTGAAGAATCATGTGGCTGATGTTATTGAATGACAGTGTGGTGTTAGATACCGGATCTCCTCGTTCTCTCTCCCAGAGAAAGCTGACCTGATCCGGTAGATGGGAAAACTCAAAGCTCACACTCAAATCAGAACCTGGACTCAATTCAGGAGACTGGAACGGGTGACCTGCAACATCACAATATAGGAAAAATATTGTTTGGATGAATATTTATTTACAGACATTAAAAACTGTTAGTTACAGTTTAAAAAATATATATAATTGTTCAATAAAAAAGCATTGCTTACTGTATACTGTCTAATACAACTTTCGTGAGATAGGTCGGATCAGTTCTTTTTTGTTCGTTTCACAGGGTGTATATAATATTTTCCACAAAATATCACTCTGCCCAAACATGAATGCAAATAAGTCCTTTATACACAAAGGCAGACATGGGAAAGTAACACTAAAGTTAGGTCAAACTTACCCTGAAGAGCGATCACTTCGTATCTTGCAAGAGTAACTTCTGTTGGAGTAGTTTGTATAAATGAGAATATTCCACCGTTTTCAAAGATGGGTTTTACAGACAGAGCAGATGACGTTTCTGTGAATCTATCTCCACTTGTCCATGGATAACTCCAAATCCATTTCAATTTCTTGATGGTGGCTATTTTAGCATCTGTATGTCTGCCATCATGAGATGTCCACCTCCACTGGTGGTCCTCAGCTGTGTTCAATGGAGTAGCTGACAGAATCGTTCTTTTATCGCCAACCAGGAAGAATATTTGCTTCGCAGACACTGTAGGAATATCACAATTGTTAAAAAAAAAAATGTAGGTAAACCTTGACCTATCAGTGATATTGAAATCACTGATCAGTTAAATTACATCAGCTTGACACACATTGGTCTATACATTTTGGCTGCTTTGCTCCAGACCCTTGGTACTTATTTATAATGTAACATAACATATTATCTAAACTACATCTCAACTTTCTGTTGGACCTCAAAATGTATGTAAATTCCCATAGCCATATTGACTCATGAAGTAATAAGTCAAATGTAAATGTACCAATTATGAAATGCATAACAATTGTTTCAATTATGGTTATTAAGGTTTAATTGTCATGGAGTTTGAATCTTAATTCATTTTAGATTTACCTTGCCTAATTTCCAAAAGGAAAGCATATTTCTCAGATTATTTCTGCCTAACGGATATATTTTCTCAGAACCAAACAAAAATGCAACCAAGACATACCTTGAGAAAACACTGTTTGGCTGTATCCTAAAAGGCAGGGCAAAATAATCAACAGTATATTTTGTATAGAGCTTAAACTCTTAGCCATGTTCACTCAAAACGTTCTCTTTATCCAAGACATGCATTGCCCTGCATGGCTGGGGTACTGACACTAAAATGCACATTTGCCCAGGATATTACATTCAAAAAGAGGATGTTCAGAATTGTAGACGTGACGCAAATTAGGAAAGCACCAGTTACGTGACTCAAGTATGAAAAGACAGTGAATCCTTTCTAACTTTAGATGAATCCTAACATCTATGAACATATTCACTTCAAGATTATCTCTTTAATGCTATAGCAAATGACACTGACTTTGGCCATTGTTCTATGCACCTAGATGTACAAACCAATCAAACTGATGTAATCTGAAAAGTATGTGCCTAACAGCAAGTGGGAGACAACAGGAGGTTTAGAAGAGGGTTTGGTTGGTTTACAAAACAAACTCTCAACTTAACCACAAAACTCCATTCTTACATGTCTAGTCACTTCCCTTACAGGAAAGGTGTGTCCACAGTGGTGCTGTGTTCTACTTCACCATGGGTCTGTTGCCTTCCCCTGTTGGTCCACTGTCAAGGGCCTCTGCAGTTACACAACTCCATTTAATGTCTAGCCTTCTCATAAACTCCAAATGGAGTGGTGGTCAAAATACTCTACTTTTGTCCTTGTTTACACGTTGCTAATCAAATAATCAATACCTTTTATGCATTTGTTTCAATTATTTTTATTAATGGTGTTGTACAATTATGACAGTGGTTTACAAAACATAGAGAGTGAGAGAAGACGAATGATGTCCTTCAATCAGAATTTGAATTAAATTGACATGCCAAAAATGGTGCTGAATCAAGAAAATAAACTAATACAAAGTATTAAAACAATGCCAGAGTTTTAAAATGATGTTCATCTATGTTAACCAACATATTGGTGTTTGCCAGATGTCTAAGACCATTCAAATGTTTGTATCAAAAGCAAAACGAATTTGATTAACTCAGAAGGACATTTGTATAGTTTGATACTGTAGAGTACACTGACACAGGAAGTAGACAACAAATGCTGACAGACAAGTTACAAGAATAGATAATGAAAATTAAATTGATGAAAACCTGTCAAAAGTGTTTTAATGATAGCATGGCTAGATTGTTCCCATTTTACCTACTAAACGGATGAGACCTCAATTCATTATGTATTATTATTCCAGAGGCAAGTAGGACCTACTATGTAATATGGTCAACTCTGTGAGGAGCGGTTTCAAGCATTACTGACAAATCATTCTAGATCACCACAGTGCTTTAAGCGGCTGACTGCAAAATGGTGTAAAAGTAGGTGGCTGGTTAAATGAAAAGTGATGCAAGGTGATAATAATTTCTAGCTAAATATTGTACTGATAACACATAGGCCTACGCACTACAAATAGCTTGATTGGTCTTACTATTTAAATCTAAAAGCTCAACGTTCCTTCAATTCACTGATTACGTCCTAGGATGTGTGCTCTTGTGCATGCCATACTGAAAAAGTGAAATTGATTCCATTGAAAATCTGAAGTTAGGGCACTTCCCTATCTTCTAGTATGTGAGAAAGGGGGAGGGTACCAACCTTCTTGTGCATCTTATATGGTAAAACTGAGCTCTCTAACATATTATTCTAATTATAACAATAACAAATGTGTTCAAATGTATTTGATGAAGAAACATTTAAGAGTACACCATTGAACTCCCTAGTAAAATCCTAAAACTTTCCCACTGGGGAGTGACACTAGATTACTTTCCAACACATTAATTATTTTCTATAACGATTAAACATCATTTAAAAAATGCAACCAGCCTTTTTTCCCAGAGTACTAGAGTCAGAACTTGAAACAATACAAAAAGAACAGGCCATAATAACCGTGCACTTCACCAGAAGTTTAATTAGATTCTACTCAAACCACTATTAATTGAAAAAGTAAAGCTTTGTGTGCATTAAACAATTCAATGAAAGTGGTTTGAATAGAGATCTAGAGTGAAGCCGTATGCTGCTTTCCAGAAGGCTTTTAAAACCTCCTCTTTAACAGAGTAAAATTACTTGGAGCGATTTGTCACAGAACAGTCTATACACTGGAACTCTGCGCTGTAGTCTCTTCTAGTTTATGTGTCATGGAGTCTAAAGGGGAATAGAATTATTGAAAAAAGATTAAAGTGCAATGAACTATATTAGAAAAACAAACAGGTCTGCTATAGTTACAACATTGTTACTTCCAGAATATTTTATGTGCTTGTTTGTGTATTTACATATTTTTCAGACGGAATAAAGGAAGTGTAAAAACAGAAATAGACAGAAAAGCAAAAACACAAAATTGCCCTTGAGTTTTATCAACGCAAGGCAACAACACAGTGTCCTTGTTCTGTGAAATGCTACAGACAAGCACATACAATACATAGAGAGCCTTGGCAAAGGACGTGAGATGTAGCCACGGCAACAACAATAATCAAGTTGACAATCCCCTTACCTTGAAGTCTTCTGTTGGTAAACCATACATACATCGAGCCCCCCAGAACTGTGGCCACGGCTACAACCACCACAAGCACCACTGCAATCACCACTTCTGACACGCCCTCACCCTCTCCGGAACCTTCTGTGTGGAGATTGATTGGCAGACATAGAGTTACACACTACCTCACACATATAAATGAACTCATGGTATACACAAGGATGACCACAAATGAATCTACATTCCCTTGAATCCTTAGAAGATAGCAAAGACAGACTGCAGCATCTTGTGGGAAATATCACGTCTTTTTTATTTTCTCCGATAAACAATCCCATAACATCAGTTAGATATAACACCAACAAGTCATACCTGGTTCTACTGTGGAGGATGAACGTAGCAAAGTTGTAGTGATTGCTGTTGTGGATGTTGTGATTGCTGTTGTGGTTGTTGATGGTGTCCCAATGGGTGAGAACTTTAGTGGAGCCAAGGCTCTAAGCAGGCCGGCCTCAGTGAACACCAGGCACGCCCACTCCTGCTGACCACTATCCACTGTGGACGCTGTCAAAATGAACATCCTGTAGGGTAGGGTAGGGGAGATGAGAGAAGAGGAGAGGAGAGGAGAGGAGAGAAGAGAGGAGAGGAGAGGAGAGGAGAGGCTACTTTTTTGGCTTCAAACTATAAGGATTTCAATATTGTTTTCCCACCAAAAGACATTTCAAACCTCTCTTGTTCATTTTTTGACAGATTTTTCCTCATGACCATCAACACCTGCTCTCCCTTCATCCTCATCCAGGCCAGCTCCAGGTCTGTCTCCAATGGTGGTCTGTTCGACACCTCACAGCTAAGCTGGGTCTGCTGGCCAATATTGGCCACAGACACTGAGCGAGACAAACATTGCCATTAGAATCAGAGTCAGAATAGGGTAGAGAGAAATTGGTTTACTGAAAAAAAACAAATAATGGTCTTCCTACATAATTCGAAATACATGCACCAGGAATTTTTACTGCACTGCCATTTAGCGACCACAGAGTATCTAAATATTTATCCTGTTAAGATAGAATTTCTGATACTTTTCAACTACTTCTTTGGTGGGGGGTTTTTTTATTATTATTTTATTATTATTTTTAAACTAGTCTTGAACTAAGAATCCCTCTGATCACAGTCTATGTTAAAGCTCACCTCTCACAGTCACCACGTCCACAGTGGCTACGGTGGTCCCACGGGCTATACATGTGAACCTCCCCGCGTCTTCAAACTCCAGAGGATCCAAGTAGAGGGCGGAGTCTGTGCCATTGAAAGGGTGGCCTGAAATCCCGGTGTCGGGCGGAGATGTTCGGGCGTCCCCAGTCCCGTTCACCACGGGGAGGTCGCGGTCTCCGTCCCGACGCACAAACCACTGGGCCTCGTGGGGGGTGTCACAGGGCAGGGTCAGAGAGGAGCTGCTGTTGCTATGGCGATACAAGTTGTAGCGCCCCCTTGCTCTGGCTGCAGACAACAGAGAGGAAAGAAGGGAAGTAGACACGCGGGCATGTGGAGGGATGAGCTGACCGTTTCATAATGACAGACAGGAGACGTTGCAAGTCCCTGTTAGACATAACCGCAGCACTGTCCCACTGCCTTGGTGAAAGGGGAAAGGATTGGATTTTGTGAATCAAAAGACAAGACTGATGCTGAAAGACCCACATGACCCACCCCTTTGGTACTTGTGCAGACTATAGTGTCAAATATATATATACATTATATATATATATATATATATATATATATATGTATACAAGATTTACTTGTATGGACAAATTGCAGGCCCCTACTTCCTACCTGTCTCTATCCTGACGGGGCTAGACACACTGAACAGGGTCACGTTGGCCTTTCGCAGAGTGCAGGAATAGTTTCCCTGAGCACAGGGGTCGACGCTGCGGAGTAGCATGTAGGCCGCTCGGTCCAACGACAGCAGCAACGAGCTGTTAGCCGCGTAGCTGTCGGGAGGGCAGGCGACGGTGGCGTTGAGTGGCGGGAGATCAGACGAGGGGTCTCTCTCCCATTGCAAGGTGGATCCATCAGGGAGGCGGGACACCTGGCATTTCAGACTCACGTCGGAGCCCAGGGGGAACTTCTCTGGCCAGGGGACCGGCCCCACTGCAGCAGAAAAACAACACTTCAGACGAACATTTCATTTTGGATAGTATGTATGGCGTGATGTGTTTTGCTTTCCACTTCATCATTTTGAGGCTACTTTGGTTGAGCAACTGCAAGACTATTATTATATTGAAGTCCCATTTTGGAAATCATGTCACTCAAAACATACAGCTCTGTGGCGAACGATGGGATGAGTCATCCCAAAATGAAAAAACGTCCGTAGAGCAACCTTTTTGCAACATACAGAGATGTTTGGTAAGGCGTGAGGAAATCAGTGGTAACGTTTTCTAATCCTACTTTCAACTCCTTTTAGCAACAGTTGATCGTGTCATCACATTACAATCTGTAAGCTCCAACTGTAGCTTTAGTTTTGCAGGCATGTTAAAAAACGAAGGAACCCTTTTTGTATACTTTCTGAGATATCCGTCAGGTGGGACGACAGCATCTGGAGTCCAACTCGTCAGACTCAGACTGCTGTGGCAAGTCAGTCCACAGCATGATAAAGATTAGGGTGTTGCAACATGTGTACCAAGGGTTAGGACAAGAAAGGAAATGCGTGCAGGAAGTTGGTTCATTGTGGTTTAGATTACAACAACTAACCTCTCAGAGCGGATAGCTCGACCTCTGCTAACGACACGTTCCCAGGAAGACTCCTCAGGGTGAATGTCCCTGCACTCTCATACTTTGGCCTCACAATCAGACTGCAGTTTTCCCCGACAGCGTACTGCTCTGTATGGGACGCGTTCACACCGGCAGGGGGACAGTCCACCCTGGAAGATTGGCCGCTGTGCGAGAGCCAGGCCCAGAAGTACTCGTTGGCTGAGGTGTTCAGGGGCCCCAGCGGACCCAGGTCGATCACAGACTCCCAGGTCTGGCCAGGCTGGATGAACAGGCTTCTCTTTAGAACTAGAGATGAAAATGTCAGACAACAATTAAAAAACCCTTAGAATTAAGTCACACGCCAAAACAGAACTATTCTGTTGCAGATAAACAGATTAGCTTTCTTTTGGCCAATGTTCACTTCATAAATGTGCAATGCCGTACTTGATGTTTTGGCAAAGCTTTTACAAAACAACAACATACCAACTACATCTATAAAACAGAAATATGAAGTGGAGAGGGTTCAGAAATTAAAACAGTCAGAGAAGTAGAAAATCTAAAAGTAAATATTATTAAATGTGGATGCTGTTATAAAAAGTTTCAATCATTATGAACATGCCAAAAAAAAGTCAAATAATGTTGTAATTTTATTCTGGGGCAGTTTATCCCAACATGCAGGCCTGCAACAAAACATTGCAAATGTATTTTCATGAATATCTTAGTATAAAATGTAATCTAAGAACATTTTAACATAAAAAAGTAGTTTTAACATAAAAAATATAGGTTTGTACCCATAGACCACTTTGTAATTTATGTTCAAGCTAAACTGCATGCTATTGGCATTTTCTGAGTAAAAAGATGCTGAAAATGCAAGCTGGGCTTCCCGCAAGTAATTTATCTGGAAATTAGCCGTGCACTGAAATCCTATTTTATGATTGTATCATTTGCACTGGATTATTGATATAAATTAAACTTACCTTCTGCAGAATTACAACATAGGCAAAAGAGCATAATGAGTGTTATAACTTTAATGCAATCCATTTCACATTATTTAGCATACGAACTGTCAAACCTCAAATGTCTTTGGACAAGTGTTTTGTGTGTGAAAATCCCTACTGTATGCTATGGTAAACTTGGGTAACTTCCTCTGTAATTGGGGTTGTTGTGTCAGTTATGCAGGATATGTTTACACTAGACAGTGTAGGCTAACTTAAAATGTTATTCTAAGATGTAAGTTCAAGTTAATATGTTTAACTTGGAATAATTCAACAAACTAATTGTTCATCTGTTAATTTGTGAAACAGAAAAGCAGCTGTCAGAATGTTTGGACACACCAAGTTCTATAGACTACCATTAAGTGGTCAGAATCCAAATTGATTGACCCATCCCATTAGTATTAACCCAGTATAGAAAGAAAACAGTGTATGACAGTTTACAGTTGATATGATATAAGCAATGTAAAGCAAAAGACGGCCTTTTGGAGTCTAAAATTCTTCCATTTAAATGTAGCTTTATAAACTTTTGAATAAATTATTAATTCAGTTGATGACTTAATTACTATTTTGTGTCAAACTGTTTTTTTTTGTTTTTATTATTGAACTCTGTCTGGCTGTTGGATAGGCAGGGATTAATGTGTTGAGAGCTGATAGAAATGATTGTGACGTAATGAGTTCAGGTGAATTGAGATTTAAGGTTAGCATGGGTGGTCCCAGCTAACTATGTTGTATCTGAGCAGATCAACCTGACAGAATCCCAGCAAACAGCCCTAACAACACACTAGCGCCAAGACCCAGCTGGCTGCTAACAAATCAAAGTTACAGTTTACAAAAATAGTAGGAATAAAAATAATAATAATAATAATAATAATAATAATAATAATAATAATAATAATAATAATAATAATAACAATAATTCTGTGTTTACTTTTTAATGTTTAAATTTAATGAAAGGATGATGTTCTAAGCCATGTCCTGCTTGCAAGTTGATCACGTTGTTAAGCTTGTAAAATATTACTATTGCTTTTGCTCTTTTCAACGTGCAAAGGTTTATGCTACTTTTTCATTGTATATTGTTTGGCATTGTTGTAATACATGTGGATCTATGTAATCTATGGAATATACCATGATGCATCCACTTCTCCTATTTGTTCGATGGGCGGAGCTTCAAAAACAGACTAGGGCTGTATCCGGAATGACACACTATTCACGTTTTAGATCACTATTAAATTATTAGCCGTATTTTCTCAAGTGTCCGGATTGTACTTCATACTATTTTGGAGAAAACAAGGGACCTCTGTCTACTATATACAGTATATGCTCCAGACCTCCAGTTGATTTTGAAAGAGCGAGATTTGGAGAGATGGCTACGCGAGACTATGATGCATCTAACTTGTTTATACACAGACTGGCTTGCTCACGATGCAGATTAATGATTAACTAGGTCTCATGAATAGATTCGTACGAAACGTAGACTATTAGTTCACGCTGGCAAAGATCGGAGTGAAGGGAGGAAAAGACGAAAAACTAGCGCCATGGCTTATCGTTTGTTTGAGGAGAAACACCACGCCTCTGTCTACCAGATGTACCGATTCACACCCCCAGACCAGATCAAGGAGCTCATCATCAAATACCTCGACCAAAAGGTGAGTCATCTGGTCTAGCAGCTTTTCATTGTGATAATACATAGCCTATAGTGTCAAAGCAAAGGTAGTAGCCGAGGGGATTGTTTTTTTTTGCAGGAACCCCGAGAAACGATAGGCTTGTCATGTGTGATTCCCTGTGGTTCATACTAGGTCATTCGAGGTAACGCACCAAACATGTAGCCTTCTGTCTTTACAAACCGGAAACTCAACCTCAACTTTTGTCGTTGCGCATCTTGTAAAATATATAGTTTAGAATGTTTTTAGTTAATGCTTGATGCATGTATCGCAATGTTTATCTCATAGCCTATTTAATGCAAATTATTATTGAATTATTGTTGACGTTATTTTTTAACTACAAGTATGATGAACTATTATTATCTAGCCTAGTAATTATTATTGCATTACTCCGGTGATGGCATGTTAGTCGGTGTCTATAGCTTAAGCCAAGCTTATACATGATGACTGAACAGCTATTAAGGGCTATATTTCAACGTTAAAGGTCATTAAGTAGTTATACCATATTAGTATTAGTTTTAGTTAAATAGAGCTATCTGAAAATACGGTATGTGTGATAAGGAAGTGTGCAGCTGTGTTTGGGCCCAATGTGTGGAGCATACTACTTGTAACCAATGGCAACAGTACTATATCTCGTTTTGGTGCCTTCCAAGACACTTAAGGTCACCTTACATGACTTAAATGTTTGTTATCATGATCAGATAAGGAGAGACGTAAGTCATTTAGAAAGGAAAAACAAATGTCAGTTTGAAAGAGAGCAGTTGGGAATGAACACTGAATGTTATAACTTTCCATAAATGGAATGTAACCTAAAATTAGAGCGAAGTCGAAACTATATAAGAAGTTATCTTTGTGAAGAACTTCAGTTCTTGTTCTTCAGACCAACTTAGCTTTATTTGATGCTGAAGAAAGTCTACACTTCTACACTTCTCAACTCCTGACTTTTGAGTCTTGGTGTAATTGTTGCTATCTCGTCCATTGGAAAAGACACAACATCCTCGACCTCCTCTTCCTCGCTCAGGCGGTGCAGTGCTACCAGTGTTAAGGCGCTGCTGCTCGATATATTCACCGGCCTGGCTTTGAATTGGGCAAAAACGTTGCTGAGAGTTTTGCACATTTTGCTGACCTTCTTGTCTCTTAACTTAAAAAAAAAAAAAATCCGCACCACCTTGTCTTTTTTTTAGATGAAGATATAGTAAAAAGGAAGATAGGCCTTTATAAAATAAAGTTACAAAAACATGTCTAGAAGTACCATCAATCTTTAACCATCTTTACATTTAGAAATCTAATTGCAGTTATTAGAAAATATTTAATAAATCTCTTTTTTACGAACAGGCAACAAAACGATTGCTTTTCAAACTCTTTGTTTCACTACTGTTTCTGTTTTCGCATCTTAACACAACTGATACTGGTCCATGGAAAGGGAATGATATATTATACACTGGCCCTTTTCTGTCCTGGATGTATCAGCTTCACCTGTCTCCAAAAACACGGAATCGGTTTAAAAAGCGCTAGGGAATCAATTCTTGGAATCGACTCCTACTACTCCCATGATTAGGAATCGGAATCGACTCTATATTTTCTGGAGTCGAACAGCCTTACATGCCAGTGGCATGCCACTGGCCTTTGGCACATGCCAGCGGCATGCCACTGTCATTTGGCACAAGCCAGTGCCACATTCCAGATATGCTAGCCTCTATTCTGCTCTATTCTGATGGTGGCGGCAGGCCACTGTCATTTGGCACATGCCAGATATACCATATTCTATACTGCCCCCTGGTGGTGGCAGGTCACTGGTATTTCACATGTCAGTGGTTTCTGCCAGACCTATCAGCCTTTATTCTGCCCCCTTTTGTTGGCAGGTCAGAGTCATTTTGCGGCAGTATACGTGAATGTTTTTTTTCTTTTCATATTTTTAAAACAAACGCTGTAATACAATGAGGAACAGGCGTTACTTCCACACTCTCATGAGGATCCTGGCAGCACAGTTTTGTATTTGTTGCAGTTTCGGGAGGTTCCTGCCAGAGGTCCCAGTGAAGAGGGCGTTGCAGTAGTCCAGCCTTCAGTAAACAAAGGTGTGGATGAGTTTCTCGGCAACTGAAAGGGTGAGGATATTGCAGAGTTTGGAGACGTTCTTGAGGTGGATAAATTACACTTTGCAGAGCTGCTTGATGTGGTCATCAAAGTTGTTTTTTTTGTGTGGTGAGGTCTGCAGCAGATGAAGCAGCAGAACTTTCACCTGCCTTCTCCTGTAGAGTGTATTCCTGGGGACGCAGGGTACTTGTTGGGAAAGTAGAGGGGATAGGGCAGGATGACGGAGGGGGCCCGGATGAGGAGGCTAGTGGCAGGCCAGAGGGGGTGGATGTGGAAAAGGAGAAGGTTGTGTGGGCTTTGTGCTTGGGTCTGTACAGGATTGCCACCTAGGCCCTTTCCGACCGCAGAAACATTCTCCACGTACTTAGAACTGTAACAGGAACTCTCTGTGTTCCGACTGCCGAAACCAGGGTCTAAGTTAAGTTCCGGGGACCAAAAGGCTGGGACCAAAATTTCAGAATTGAGGCTGGCATGTCGGGCGGGTGTGACTGGCTCGTGTCAAAAGTTAGTGGCCTGCCACCACCAGGGGGCAGAATTTGACTGGCTCGTCCTTCAGGCCAGGGGACTGTGGTAACACCACAAAGAGTGCCAGGCGTCACTCTGAATTTGCCTTGCTCTTGACGTGGGCTGGCCCACTATGGTAGGGGTCGCACACCAACTTAGAGCAACCCAAATCAGGCCATATAGCGAGTGGGGCAGTGATTCGAACAATTTGATGACTACCTTAATAATTTTTTTCAACAAGGCAGATCAGCCAAGAGCATTCAAAATTAGGGCCGGCCCTTCTGGCATTTGCCCAAACTGCCTGACATTATGGATTTATAATTTTCTTGGGCTGGGGTCAGTAAATCTTGTAGATTTTGTATATCTGAGTAGAAAGTCATGACCTTTATCCCATGTGGAGAAATATTTAGCAACAAGACACGATAACACATTGAAAACAATTTGAAAAAAGCAAATACACAAACGTTGGCAGGGCCAGATGCATACATGAAATGTACTTGCCATTGTAGGTTTATTGCCATTGTTCTCTCAAAGTCACAGGATAACTGTATTGTTTCGTTGCCCTTGTCCTCCTCAGAAAGGACAGCCACACGTGCTGGCAGTGGACCTGGGCTGTGGGACAGGTCAGAACACCAGACTACTGGCCCCACACTTCCAGGAAGTGGTTGGTATCGACGTCAGTGAGAGCCAGGTGCAAGAGGCTAGGGCTGTGCCAGGTCACCCGAACATTACATACAGGTGTGTGTGTGTGTGTGTGTGTGTGTGTGTGTGTGTGTGTGTGTGTGTGTGTGTGTGTGTGTGTTTTAGTCTGCTGTAAATAAGTGGAATGGTCAGGGGTCAGGATTCTATGTGGCATGGTAAGAGAATTGAAAAAGAAAGAAGCAAAGACTACAAAGGCTAGCTTTGTTCTGTGCCAGGTGTTCTTACATGGTAATATCATAAAGACAAAATGATGCCATGAGGCTTTTTCAGCACCAAAAATTGAGAGCTGAGTCTTCATCTTGCAGGACGGGCACGGCGGAGGAGCTGCCGTTCCCAGATGGTTCCGTGGACCTGTTGACGGCGGCCTCGGCGGCACACTGGTTTGACCAGAGTCGGTTTCTCGCCG
>JAVQIZ010165841.1:0-39404 GCA_036023535.2 Galaxias brevipinnis
GTGTGTGTGTGTGTGTGTGTGTGTGTGTGTGTAGGATGGTCTGATCCAGCAGTGCGGTGAGACCATGAAGGAGAACATCAGTGTGAAGACAGTGTGTGGCTACTACTCCTCTGCTAGCATCTACGGCCTAGACTCTGTCATGAAAAAGTCTGCACCCATAAGAAACTTACATTTGTCCTATTATTGTCATCTATCATTATAATATGTATATAATATTGTCCAAGTAAATATGGATTGTTGTGGTCTTGGATGTGTGTGTGTGTGTGTGTGTGTGTCTGTGTGTTTTTTTCTGCAGGTGCCTTGAATGGCTCTTGAATAATCTTATGACCCACCAGAATGTTGATCTGATGAAAGAGATAGCGTATGTTCCTTAAATCTTATTTTCATACACATGAAGTAAGACGGGTCCTCTTAAGAGATTGGATAACCAGTGTGTGTTTGTCCCTCTGTGCTGTGCTTGTAGAGTGGAGGTGATGGAAGAGCTTATCCAGTCATCCGACCTGTTTGTTATGCAGGTGGAAATGGACGTCTACACAGCTTTGAAGAAGGTATAGTAAACAATGCACTAAATTTGAATGTAGGTGGGTAAATGAACTGTTGTTCTGGTGTCCTCTGTCTGCTCAACCCATTGGAACCCTTTGAACTCTCTCTGTCTTGCTCTTTAGTGGATGTTTCTGCAGCTCAATCCGTCCTGGAACAGTCCTATCAAACAGCTTCTGGCAGACGCTGATGCCTGGCTTTGCAAGTGGAGGACTGGTACGCTTTTCTGGCTATGTGTGTGGGGGTGTTTGTGTGGTTGGTCCATATTGTCATAGACTATGACTGAGAAGGTTTCCGTATTCTCATGTGCAGAGTTATTTGAAGAGGATCCCTTTTTGAACACAGAGCAAGGAGCTCCCTTTGCTTCAGTCTTTAAACACGTTCGCCTTCAGTACATTATCAACGACCTTGCCTCCGCTCGAATCTTGGAGAGGGACAACATTCTTCCTCCCCGTAAGATATGTTGTTGCCATCTATTCAGATACTTCTCAGCACCAGGCATTGAGCAGCTACAAGCGGTTTCATTGTACATGTACACCGTTTTGCAGATTGGCTGACAGCAGTGTACAAGAGTCAGTGGTTTGCCATGCTCAGGACTGAACACGACAACGACAATGGGTGAGATCCTTGAGTTTTTAGAGTTGGATTAGGAATGATGTCCTGTCGTATGATGCATGTTCTGTTTAATTATGCTCTATCCAGATTGACCTGTAAAATCTTTAGGATTATGATTAAAAGAACACTGTGTTGATGAGTGTGTTTTATTTTTGTATGTAGTCCACAGGAAGCAAACAAGGATGAATTTGAGTTGAGCAGTATGAGGTGTGGCAGGAAACTAACCAAAGATGGTGATGTAAGTTGGACTTTTCCTGTTTTACTTGCTCAATATGAGCTTATGTCTCAGTCAAATCTGTTTGTGTAATGAAAGCTTCATTCAAATTGTTTTCCTGCAGTATTGCTGGCGCTGGACAGGCTTTAACTTTGGCTTTGACCTTCTGGTGACCTACACCAACCGCTTCATTGTCTTCAAGAGGAACACGTTGAGTCAGCCATGTGGGGGCGCTGTAAGCCTTCAGCCTCGGAGACACATTGCATACAGGTGAGTGTTTGTCCGTGTTGAATCGGGTGAGCTGTCATATCGTTGACCTGTGCTTATATTTTAACGTAAAAAAAAGTATTTGACTAACTTGACAGCTATGCCCTGCTGTCCAGGTTACGCCTGGCGTCTTTTGACGGCAGCGGAAAGCTAGTGTGCAGCCGCTCCACTGGTTACCAGCTTCTCACCCTGGAGAAAGACCAGGTTAGTAAGGAACAAAACTACAACAAAAACAACAGAATTGCATCTTTCAGGATTGAGCAGTGGGGACTTGCCTACAACTCCTGTCAGCCTATGACACTTGCCATATTCGGTTTCTTATTAATTAGGATGGAAATAATCCCATCTGACGGGCGGGCATGTGATGTTATTGAAGTTTTTGTTTAAATAATTTACATTATTCCTGATGTCTCGCTATAATCCCAGGAGTATGTGGTGATGAACCTGGACAGTCGGCTCTTGTCTTTCCCCCTGTATGTGTGCTGCAACTTCCTGTACACGTCGCCTCAACTCGACCGACGGCCAGACTCCGCTGATCTTGAAAGTAGTACCCACAGTGTTACATGATTCCAGCTCCAGAACTAATTCATAAACTATAACCAATCCATAGCCTGTGCTATGCCATTCCCTGCTGTGATATATATATACCCACACTTTCCAGTGTTTTATTTTGTAATATTTTGACCCAACCACTCATCAGATGCTGTCAAATGGTAAAATTTACTTTGGACATCATATATGCATGCTCTATCCATGTTGATTGTGTGGTAAAATGCTGCTTTCTTATTTTGTTAGATTAACCACCTTGTATAGCCTCTTTTAAAGTTGACCTTTTATTTCATTAATTTAATGTTTCTTTTGTAATATTTATTTTGTAATTTTCATATGAATGTCATATTTTGACAAACCTTCAACTGCCAACAAACAGTTCACCTAAGTGACCTGTGGTGCTATTAGAAGAGGGGGACGTCCTCTCGTTGTTCATATAACAAATGTCTCATATTTTATGTACATTCTATGCTTCTTATTTAAGACAGTATGTCCATTTACAAACCTATTGGATGCCTTTTAAGTTTGGACCAGTAGAAATCATTAGTAGTAAACTGGTGAATTCTGGTGCTTTAAAAGAAACCTAACAGTATCATCTTACTTCGAAAACATTTTTATAAATAATATCCCCTAAACCTTTTTTTTTGTTTTGAAATGTTACTTTTGGACCAAACCTGCATGAGGGAAATGGTTGATCTACACTTTGTTTACTGAATGGTTCTTTTAACCTCAATAAATAAATACATACAATGTGTTTTCTGTAGTGTTTTCACTCGAAAATGTTTTATAATTCTATGATTGTGTATATATTAAAGGATATTTTACCTTTGATGTTTTTCTTTGTCATCAAATTAAATACTTTAGTAAAGTTTTTCATGGGTTCTAAAGAATTTGATTAATTGTTTTCAATTGAGTTGTGGTGTTATAGAACAAAGCTTTAACTAAAGTTCAGGCACATAACTGGAGGTCTGCCCTGCGGATGTAATTTGTATGCACACAGAAAGTTTTTTCTAATGTGTTTTATTATCCATATAAAAACAGATAAAACGGGCATTCACAGTATATACCATAGGACAACATTACAGACAACAGATTGTGTCTGGAACGGTGGCCTGTTGGATAGTACGTTTGTGGCATGACTCAATGATTGAATATTGTAGACACATAACTATTTAATTTCTTACTGTACACTGGTAGATATCTTAACAGGCAGCTGTTGTGTTTTGCATGATAATTGACATTAGAATCATTGTAAGACTTTACGTCGCAATGAGTTCAGCCATTGATTCCCATACAAGACCAATAAATAGTAACGTGCTCAGCCTTATGGCACAGGCTTCCTGAGTCATGATGCTGCAGTTCACTCAAATATCAATATCAGGTCCAACAATTTACAAACAAATCAATTAGTAAGGAATTGCATTCAAATAACATTACAGCATTTAATAGTAAACCAACAGTAGTATCCAACTTAGTAAACATGCCTTAACGTTCAGTTTATATGTTTCTTTTACATTTAAAGATTTATCCAAATGTTTCGGCCAATGTGGTATGGCACTCAGTGTCTCAGGTGTTTGATCATGTCATGTCTTAAACCAACTGCCAAGTCAACTATGGGTTCCCTGCTTGTAATTTAGAGTCCAGGTTGTCTCAAAATTTTTTTTAACACATCCTTTTCCCCTTCACTGTGGTATAGAGTCAAGGTTCTCTTTGAGTCTGCGTGTCATGCTAGGGATCATGTTGACATGGTCATCCACACAGCTGCCAACACAATTCTCCATCAAGGCCCGAACGGCTGTCTCTTTGGACCCGGAGTCAAACATGTCCCTGGCTTTGTCATTGCAATGCATTGTGCATCTGGTCAATCGATCCTAGACAAAGGAAGCAAACAAGAGACCCAAATGTTAGAGGTAGCCCATTATTTAGGTACAACTGGATGCATGATGTTAATTTGGGCTCTTGCTTACCTGAAACTTCTCTAGTTCAGAGGTCACCAGCCCCTGAGCCTGTGCCAGAGGAGTGTGACAACGCTCAATACACTGATGAACCTGTGACATAGAGTCTGTAGAGCGTTCACAGCAATCTGCACTGCATTTGAACATTCGTCCCTGTAGATACATATCATTAAAAGATGTATTACGTATTTTACTAAAATTTGAGTTTCTAATAGAACAATACCACTTTGTAGGATTATCAAAAATGGGTAGCCTAGCCATAGACACAGTTTTTTGCTTCTGAATTATGATATAAAGCTAAAATATGCCAATAAAGCTACGTTACAATAGTCTCTAAAATGTCCATTATAATCAACAAGTTACCTGCATTTTTCGAATATGGTCCCTTTCTAAGCTTTGGACCATCCCCTCCACTTCATTTTGCATTCGAGCTTGATGTGCCTCTGCCATAATTAAGGAAGTGTAGTAAATTATTTCCTGCTAAATATAAGATGGCTAGGATGCAATATATGGAATGCACCTCCTATAAGTTTTGCTTTAGAGGCTGATATCGAACAAAAAATGTATGTAGCTAAGGTCACCTCCGACAAAGCATGCTTCATAAGAAATAGAACGTCACTTCCGAATCACTTCCGCTGTCAGATTCTGTCAAATTTTCAGTTCCGTTCCATTTGCTACAATTTGATACTTGAGAGATTCTAATGCAAAATGACAAGACGCCCCACTATCTAAATCGTAATAAAAATCTAAATTGTTTGGGCTCTAATAAGGTAAGCACGGTTTAAACGTGAGTTAACACATTGTTTTACATAGGGAAATGTATTATTACTTTACTTACTTTATTACTTTTAGGGACAGTTTCCCAGACATAGATTAAGAGTAGTCCTAGCTGTCAATTGAGATTCTCCAATGAAAATGTTTTTTTAGTCTAGGATTTGGTTTAATCTATGTCCGGGAATCCAGCCCCTAAAATGTTGAGCATGAGCAGGAATTATTAGCTTTGTCTGCTAATTTTTCAAAACGTGTGTTGTTTGTGTAAGCCTTGTATACTTTACCATATTGTTACCGTTTAGATACATTTCTTCTATGACCTGATAAGACTTCTGTGCTCATTCTTGGCTAGGCTTAATCTGTTTTTGACCTTTGGTATTAGTAGTGAATCATTCTGACTAGTTTATCGAGCCAGATACAATATATTGGACATGGACAACAGATAAATCAACTTAACTGCGTGATATTTTAAGTAATTTTTATTTTTTTTGTTATATTCATATATGATAGATTCTCGTGCTATTCCAGTTAATAGCTAAAGTTGAAGAAGATGAGTTTGAGATCACTGTCTCTCAGGACTGTCCTGTTCCTAGGGCTATGCCAACCAGGATTGCGTGGTCTAGCCTCTGCTCCAGATCTCAAAGATCAGCCCAAGAGAATAGGTGAGCAAATCAACATGGCCCTTTTACCATATGTCAATGCTTGTTTTAAAAATCTACATTGTATTTATATATTTTAGGCATACATGTATATACACACTCTTTCTGAGACACATTCTACCCATGCTCTTAAAGTATTGCAAATAGGCAACAAAATGACTCATCTCGTTGTGACTCTTTCAGCGGTTGTTGGAGCGGGTATCGGTGGCACATCAGCAGCATATTTTCTGAGACAAGAGTTTGGGCCAATAGTGAAGATCGATGTGTTTGAACCAGGTTCTGTTGGGGGCCGACTGGCCACTGAGAAAGTCGGAGAATACGAGTATGAGACAGGGGGCTCTGTTATCCACCCGCTGAACCTCCACATGAAGCATTTTATTGATATGCTGGGTAAGATCATTACCATTTATTTAAAGACAAAAACCTGTACTTCGATCAAATAGCCTCATGAACATTCAACATTCGTCACTGCAAAAAGGGATTAGCTGAATTAATATCCCATTTTAAAAAATGTATTCTATCTACAGGTATTTCCCAGAGGAAAGATGTCCCTTCCAAAATGGCTATCTTTGATGGAAAGGAGCTCACCTTTGAAGAGAGTGACTGGTTTATTGTGAACTTTCTGCGGTTGGTTTGGCGATACGGGTTCAACTTCCTACGCATGCAGATGTGGGTTGAGGGAATCCTAGATAGGTTTATGAGGCAAGAATTCCTTTTTTAGTATCTTCTTGGCTTTAAAGAATTCCTGTAATGTGTTAATATTCTACGTTTTCTGAGGGGGGGTTCAGTCTTTAAGCTGCGTGTACCCAAACAGTCATTACCTGTTGTTTTCAGGATCTACCAGTTCCAGCAATTTGGCTATTCCTTCTCCAGTGTGGAAAAGCTGCTCCATGCCATGGGTGGTGACGGCTTCCTAACGCTGGCTAATCAGACCCTGGAGGAGGCCATGCGAAAGGAAGGCTTCTCCCAGAGCTTCCTCAATGATGTCGTAGCACCCGTCACCCGGGTGAACTACGGCCAAAGTGTCCGCATTAACGGCTTTGTAGGTATGGTTGGATATCAAAAAATAAATATATTAACCAACTTAGCGTTATCACTCCTAAAATAAAAAGCCTTATTATGTGTTATTCTATTTTTCCTTTGTTGTTGTTGCGGCTGTGCAGGGGCAGTGAGTCTAGCCGGGGCGGACCCAGGCCTTTGGGCAGTGGATGGTGGTAATAAGAGGGTGTGCTCCGGCCTGCTCTACAATAGCAAGGCTGAACTCATCCCAGCCAAAGTCACCTCCATTTCTGTCAAGGTGCGCCCTTCCAAGTCAGGTATGCGGGAACTCCCAATTGGTTGAGTATTGGTTTTCTCATCACCGTCTCTAAAATCTTGTTTCTAATTTTCACAATTACCTACCATCTCCTAACACCTTCTAACGCCAGTTTCTATGTTATTAGGGCCCACAGCCAATTTGTACGAGCTAAACTATGTTGGGGAGTCTGGCTCCGCCCACTCCCTGTATGACATTGTAGTTATCGCCACTCCCCTTCACCAGGGTAAGTCTGACATCACTTTTACCGGCTTCTCCTCGCCAATCCCCTCTCACTATCCGGGCCGCTACCACCAGACTGTCTCCACTCTGGTCCACGGCCTGCTCAACGTATCCTACCTGGGCACAACAGAGCAGCCCTCAGAGTTCAGAGTGTCAGATGTTCTCACCACAGACTCTAAGGGCTCTATCATCAACAGCCTCAGCTCCATTGACCCAGTGCACATTCCGCCAGGCTATAAGCGCCCCCCGGCCAGCCATACCAAGGTGTGGAAGATCTTTTCCTCCCAGCCACTGTCCCAGGAGCAGCTGAGCCAGATGTTCTTGTCCTGGGACTCTGTGTCGGAGACCCGCTGGCTAGCGTACCCAACGTACCGGCCACCCCATCGCCGCATTCCTCCTTTCATCTTGCATGATCGCCTATACTACTTGAACACAGTGGAATGGGCTGCCAGCGCAATGGAAATGAGCGCAATTGCGGCACGGAACCTGGCCTTACTGGCCCACCACCGCTGGCACAGCCTGGTGGCCAAGATTGACCAGGAGGATCTGCACACCCGCCTCAGAGGGGAGCTGTAGACCTCAGAAAACAGGGGGTGTGGGAGTCATACTAGCACCAGCACTGAAGACGAGAAGCACACAAGGTTGAAGCACAATAATATCACTGTGACGAGCTCTCTTCTCTATCAGGTCATGGGTATTTCAGGTGGGAACAGACCTCTTGGATGATCAACCTGGCACTCCACACTTGTCAGCACACATTTTATCACCAGCAACAACATCATTACAAGTCTTTCTAAAGATGTCGATCACTGTTGTACCTTGCGGAATTCACCACTGTGACAGCATAAAACTGGACAATACAGTACTAAAGGGTAAAAGTTAAACAGGTGTTGTTTATATTGTGAGTATCCTAAAAAGGGGAATTTAGCTTTTGGTTTTTAGCTACTGTAAATAAGTTAGTAACACTAACCTATCTCCATTATGGGACTCCAAAAAAACCTAGGGCTGATACTAATATGTTTACAGAAGTGAATGTATCCCTTGCGTGAATGTTTTGGTCATCTGGTTATTTCGCAGGCCCTCTACCTCATGTGAAATGGTTCAACATCGACTTTATGAATATCCTGCTTATATGTTGCAATCAAACGGGGTGTGCCACCAAAGTAATGTAATGCAAGCCTTTTCATTTTCCTTTTTAATGTAAATTACTTAATCTTTAAATCAGAATGATAGACATCTGACATAGAATAATTCTGTTCATATGATTTCATTAGAACATTTATTAAAGTTTATTTTGAAACTTAAATTGTGCCTTAAAGACTGCAATGCAAAAGGTGTTAATTGGCTCGTCAGTTTTGACTGTAACAGCTGTAGTCAGTAGGTCAGCAACGTATCGGGGGCACCTGTACATGTTTGGTATGGATTTAATTACATGTGTATGAACTGCTTTCAAAATATCTATGTTCTAATGCACTTTAAAAAAATGTCCTTCGTGCTGGTTACGCTCTGCAACCCTGATAGAAAGCGCACGGTAGTTAATAAATTTAGAATCAATGTTTAATAATACCATTACCAAGTCTTTCATATTTTCTTGCAAAATTATAAAATAAGTTAGAGAATGAGTGTTTTCGGACCACTTTTAGTTTGCATATTATATTAATGCTTACATCTGAACAAAGGTTTTTGTATGTGTTCATGTGAGTAGGATATGTTTTAAATCAATATTTTCTTATATTTTGTTCTAATTTTCATTAGCAATGTTTGTAAACATGTAATCCATTTTATTGTGACAATAAAAGCAACTTGTTTGTGGGATTGCAGTCCAGCATGTTGCATTTTTTTTATTTAGATTGTAATAAGATGTTAATACTTTAGTGTTGAAGGCTTTTTGTATGGTAATTAAACATTTAACTAAAATCTTCATTTGTAATTCTCCCTTCAAAATAACAAAACTTGGCTGATCGCGTTCTTAAATAAGCATGCAACGACCTAAGAGGCAATTTATGTTTTGAATACGGGAGGCTCAGCACAGCCACTGATATTCTTTGATGCAACCACATTTTCCTATCTGCAGAGAAGATATTTCTCCCTTTAACTAGGTGACAGTTGGAAGTTTTCGCTGCTAGTAAATGGTAATTCTACAGGAAATTAGGTATCAATGAAATATGCACCACAACTTGATGGAAACAACTACTTTTCATAGTTTTGGGTTTCCAGAGTTACACTAGTGACTAATCAATAGCCCCTAAATAGAAAAAGATGCTAATGAAGCATAAAGTCGAATCCCTCTCAGAGGATATAACAATTGTTTGACTAAATTGACAGCCCCTCTCTCATGCACACATCCTCCAGTCCAAAAACACCCATGCTACCCAAATAATCTCCCATGTGACAGAAAGTCTGACAATGGGTGGCATTGAGTCCCTAAATACTGACGTGTCTTTGTGGTGACTTGCCGGGATGTGCCACCCAGCTGCCACTAGGTAGACAAGGACAATCGAACCATAACCACATGTGATTGGATTGAGTGTATAAGAGAACCCTCACAGACTAAAACGCAGACACCCAAATCTGCACTGACACTCAGCACCTTCTCTGAGCAGTTACTCACTGGGTGGGCAAAGATGAGAATGCTAGTGCCCTTTTTTGTTTTCCTTTCTATAACAGGATTCCATACTGGTAAGAAAGTCTTACTTCGGAGGGCTACTAGAAAATGTTCACTATTTGTTTTAAGTTGATTTAATTTTATTTACTTCACAGCACAGTTTTTGTGAGATAATTTAAGAATCTAATGGGGAGGCTACAGATGCTTTTGAGATTTCTTATCAAGTGTTATTGTACTATGTGTTAAGTAAATAAATATATATATTTTTGGGTTTTGATTCAAATGTGCATATTGAACAATGATGTTATACCTAAAAATGTTTTCAGAAATGTACACCCTATTTATAGGTATTCTACATAAGCAAATGTGAGTTTTTAGTCAGTCCTAAAGCTTTTGTAATTTATCTGTGGCATTCTTATAGTTTTCACTGCATCTTTGGAATCTGCAGAGAAAGAGGACACTGTTGGTGGGAGAAGTAAGAGCCTTAATATTTAATACTAATTATGATATGGAAATTTAGTTTTTTATTTAACCCTGTAATTATGCCTTCCAGTGGGTGAGCTCAGTGAACTGAAAAAAAGAGGTACATTGCAAGCATCCTTATCTGAAATGTCTACAAGTGATTTGGTTATACCAATATTCACCACATCCAAGTAACTCAAACTTTTATGGAACCATTTTTTGCATCACAACCATTTTTTCCCAACCATCAAGCATGCACTTAACCTTAAGCACTCCTTTGCTCTCCTTGATTTGCCTACATTTATTTTACAACTTTTGTGGTTTGTATCTACTCCACACATTATACAAACCAGCCATTGTTCTGAGGTAGTTTGCATCAGATGAAAGACTTTCACTCCAACCCATCTCTTTTTAGATCAAATGGAGTTTGAGGCCACACAGTTGAATGGTAAGTAAAAGTAAATACGTAAATACAATGTCAGATAATGCTGAGTCCTCACATAAACGTATAGCAAATAACAAATAAAATACACAAAATACTTTTCAAATGTTAAAATCTTTTTTTTGTATAACTTAACAATAACAATTTCTGTTTTCTGTCTTTCTGCAGATGATCAGAGGGAGGATGTCCAAAGCTTGGGTACAAGGGAATTCTGAATACAAGTCGTTATGATAATATCCAACTAAAAGTAGGCCAGACTAAAAAGAACGTTTTATCAAATGTCTTTGAATTATTACCCTTTCTCTTTTGTTTCTTATTCAGAGACTGTTCAAGATGTGAATGGTACGTTGTAGCACGTTAAGAATGTATTAGGTCTATATGTATATTTATTTTATATACCAGCAGTTTCAACAGTAGATAAGAATAGCTCAGGTATTCAAAACCACTTAGATATTTTATCTATTATTTGCTGTATTTTTTTAAACAACCATTTTGTATAGCATGTGATGTTTACACAATGTTCCGATTGAATGACATTGTTAACCTTCCTTTCCAGATGAGGGAGACGGAAACCTGAATGCTTTGGAAAATGAGGGTAGGGAAGGTTAATGTTTTTCCACAAAATGCCTACAGTAGATGGCGATAAAGCTGTCCATTTAGAAAGATGTGGACTGAACTTCATATAAGTATTCTAATAATTTATAAAATCTCATAGGTTTCACTTACCTGCTATTATTCTGTTTCACTATTTCAGATTCTGAATCTGACTCTGTTGAGGACACAGTGGGTGAGTTCTGTTTAATATTTAGAAAGTAAATTGAACTTATGAGTAATAGGTAATATTTGAAAGTAAAAAAAAAAAAGAAATTTGTACCTGGATTAATTTGCATGATATATTTATATTTTTGATTGATTTGTGTCCCTTTCTGTCTGACCATGTACATGTGAGATAATCAATATTTCTGTTAGAAGCTTTAGAAGACTGTCCAAAACCAATAATTTGTTGTCAATAATAACGCACACTTGTATTAAAAGTATTTTGTATTCTAATTGGGTAGTCTACAACTCAAACTTAAATTTGTTAAAACGAGAGCCTTACAGTTTATTGTCAGTCAATAGACTACTTCAATCCAAACCTTGTGTTTTCTTAGAGCACCATGAGGATGAGACAAAGGATATGAGAAATTTAGGTAAAAAGCCTTGGGTACTGTTATGTAACATACTGACTGGTCTTGACTGGTCTTCACCAGTGCACATCCAACCTTTTTTTTTTTTTTTTCCCCACAGATGAACTCATTGAGGATATAGCAACGGAAGAAGGTGCTATCACCTATTAGTTTTAAATTAAAAACTCAAACCAGTGTATCGAATACTCAAAAGCTTTAAGTCCTTACAGTAAAGTCCATGATATATGTTTTACATTGTCCCAACAATTGTTTTGTGTTAGCAATGAAACATATGAGTAGTAGAAATCTCTATAGCAACTCTTGTGACAAATATTTCAACAATGACTGCTTGTTCTTGTCCATCTTTGTCCAACTAAATTGAACACTGAGCTAATGTAACAAATTTACAGAATGCATTTCATAGCCTAAAAGTGTCATTGTTTATTTAAATTTTGTCCCATTTTAGTTTTTAGCATATGCGTAACTGGTGCAAAAATCCAGGGCCCTTAAATACGCAGATTATACCGATGCGTTTCTCCTTTACAGCTGGCCAATTGGGATGAAGTGGAATAACTCATATAGCCACAGAACGGTGTATAAGAGTGGTTATGTCTGGATATGACTGTTTCGAATCATGTAACAGCGCCTACTGTTTATTAGTTTGAATGTTCAAGACTCATCTTAGATCGAAAGCTGATGTCACTATTTGTAAATCGTGAAGGATTTCTAGAGCTAACATATTGTAGGATTCATTCCAACAGTTTTCCAGGAAAGGTATTTGACCAACACTAACCGAACTTGTTCTGTTTCCATGTCACAGCTGTTGAATGATCCATCAGTGAGGGGCGATTGCAATATGGCCGGAACTTAGAGACGTCTACCTACCACTCATTGAACCCCTTTAATACTAATAAAAGTCAGAAATGGTCCACCTACAGCTAAACGTGTGATTTTGTGGACGTCTGAAAAGACCCTTGAATACACTATTGATACGTAGTCAAAAGAAAGCCATACCAAAGAAAACTAGTAGCCAACACGTTTTTTCATTACCATTTTTATTTGTTCCCCCGGTCCAGGAAGAGTTGACTGCATGTGCGTAACAAATCAGTCTTTTATTTGGTACCTACAAAGAAATATAAGGCAACTACAGCGTTATGAAACTAAATGCACTTAGAACAGCAGCTCATTCGACTCTTGTAAGTCTCAACAGCGATGCAAACCTAATTCACTTATTTACTATAGTAGTTAGGCAAGCTCCACACCACACAGGTGTGAATCACGCACACCGATCCAATCAACCACTGAAATGTGTAAAGCTAAATTGAGGGGGAAAAAACCAAGTGAATAGGTGTGCATTCAACAGAACATGAGTACACGAGGGCTGCAATAGTTCAATAGCAAATAGACTGCAAAAGGTTTGAACGGAGCGTCTACATTTCGACGTTTAGTATGAGGTAATCAAGTTTTACAGGATGTTGATATTTTAAGTAGTGTTTTCTTTACCAGTATTGACCAATGGTTTCTTCCTCCACAAATTCAAGTAGTAAAGTTGTTTTTGTACAAATAGTTAAAAGGAAACGTTTTCCTTGGAACTGGAGTAACTTTATCAGCGGCTTTATAATTTTTGTCAGAATTTGTATGCATAAAAAATTACCCCCATTTTGGCATCATCTAATTTTTTAAAATAAAATTAACTTCTATGGAGCTTCCCTAAAACGGTCGATTGTTAGTTTAACTGCTTACTGTCAGCATTTAAAACTGTATAGAAAAGGTTAAACCCTCAAATGTGAACGAAATGTACAACCTCTTAACAGTAGAATTTAATATTGGAGAATCACATACCAATGACCTTCCTTGGCACACCAAAACACTGCTTACAATCAATTACCTTTAGCATGTTTTACTACAGAATGTAGGAATACATTTGAAACAAAAAGTTAATACTGCATTTTAATTGTTCTTGTCTTTTAAACTTAAAACGTAAAATAGGATTAAAATCAGTAATTTTGATCAATTTACATACTTACACAATACAATAAGAAAATGGGGGAGCATCAGGAAAATAACCTAATTTGGTTAATGTT
Source organism: Galaxias brevipinnis (assembly GCA_036023535.2). Taxonomy (NCBI): domain Eukaryota; kingdom Metazoa; phylum Chordata; class Actinopteri; order Galaxiiformes; family Galaxiidae; genus Galaxias; species Galaxias brevipinnis. The sequence continues at coordinate 13,867 of JAVQIZ010165841.1, forward strand.
CTTTGAAACGATATTTACACAATCATAAGCATTGAAAAAGCAAAAATACAGTCAAGTCAAGAAAAAAAACACAAAACGACAAGACAAAAAATGTTCCCAATGGATGTGATCTGCCGTAAACAGAACAAACTACTGTCAGGTGGAAAGTGATATTTCCAACAAGACCCACATCAGTCCTCCCCTTGTAACATTTCATTTTTTCCCCTTTCCAATGTGATGGCTTGAGGTAAGCGGTTTGATGTCAACCTTCCATCTAGCCTGGCCTCCTTCTCGGTGCACAACGGTGCGTACTCGCTGCTCCCCCGCCTGGGGCCACATGTCATCCTTTGAGTAGAGGTGTATAAGTGAATATGGCCATGATGGCAGCGCTAATCAGGCCAGAGATGGGCACCGTGACAAACCAGGCCATGAAGATGTTTCTGAACAGACGCCAGTCTACTGCCTTCCTGGAGTGCAGCCAGCCAACCGCAACTACAGAACCCACCTGCCAAGGCAAGACATGTAATGAACCACCAACCCCAATCTGTTAACAAGACATAGTCAAAGGGTTGTATGTAACCTATTACTCTCCCGGCGATTCTCCAAGAAGATCAAAATTTGGCTCCTACCATTTAACTCCTTTAGAAGAGTCAGATTAAATGTGGCCTTATTTTGCCAGACTAGTATCACGTTTACTGCTGCCTTGAATTGTTTTTCCAGTCCTCTATGATTAAACGTTTACCGTATATCGGTGTTGGACCAGCTTACCTTGCAGTGGGTAGTGGAGACAGGCAGGCCAATGTTAGACGCAACCACAACGGTCACAGCGGAGGCCAACTCGATGCAGAACCCACTGCAGGAAAAATAAATCAAAAAAGTTATAACTAAATGGGCCAGTCAGTCTGCTTTGCTTTCAATAAAGAGAGAAGGCTGTTTGTATTCAAGCTAGACAGGTGGGGATGTTGCGGTTATCCCTAAGGCCCCCAGCGTCTGAGACGTGTGTTTGGTCGGTAACGTGTCTATACCTGGAGGGGGTGATGGGTGTTAGGTCCTTGCCCATGGTCTGGATCACTCTGCGACCCCAAACCCATAGTCCCACACAGATGCCCACTCCACCGTACAACAGCAGCCAGATAGGTGTAGGAGCAGTGGACATCACAGAGCCACTCTCATACACCAGCCACAGAGCCACCAAGGGACCTATTGCGTTACTAAAAAGAGAAGGGGGAAGGTAATTAAGCAATCACAACAGAAAACAATTCCAACTCAAGACTAAACTATTTAGGGACACTAATAAACAAGACAACTTTGGGAAACCTGCCACGTGACCTAAAATTGACCAAAAGCCTACCTGACATCATTTCCACCATGGGCAAAGGAGCCAAAGCAGGCGGTTAGAATCTGGAGGAACTGGAAGAGCGTGGAGACCTCGGGTCTCTCTTCCTCTCGCCCGTCATCTTCCAGAGAGCTGCGACTGCTGTCTGGGTCCCCGCCCACCTCCAGGGTGACCTCCCCCTCACAGAGGCCCTCGGGAGCCCCATGCTCTGCCACGGCGTTGCAGTAGCTGGTGTAGCTATCCATGCGCACCCGCTTCCTCTCCTGGCTGCCTGCACCACTGCCCTTGTCCCCGTCTTCGCAGGCACGGAACTCACCCTCTTTGTGCTTGTTGAAGTCTCCATGGTGCATGCCAATGATGGCCATGGTGTAGGAGGTGTAGCTGTTGTTGCGGCGGATTGGCTTGTCGCCCCCCTCGCCCATGCAGTCGCCCACCTTGGTCAAGTGGAGCTTGTGCAGCAGGTCCTTGTAAAGGCCAGAGTCCTTGTGGACTGTGTGATAGTGGCTGTAACCATTGCTGGGGACATGGGCTGGGCCATTGCTGAACTGGACTTGATTGTTTGATTGAACATGTGGTTTTGGTACTGCACAAAGATAAAGAACAGCTAAATATACACCTGCAATTGTCAAGTAAAAACACCACAACATATCCGATGCATCCACCACACACAAAGAGACTCAACAACAGACACTTACCACTATTTGTATTGCCGTTCTCAGACTCCTTGTTGTCGGCATCATCACAATCGCCTATGTCAAAGGTCACCCTGCGTTCCTCAGGCGCAGGCACTGGCTGAGCAGGAGGGTTCTGGGTGTCAGGAGGAGAGGGAGGGATGGAGGATTCCTCCGGAACCGGTTGAAGGATCGGACAATGGACCTCCCTCAACTCCCGCTTGTCCATCAAAGGACTCTCAGAGGGGCTGGAAGACTTGAGATCCTCTGTTGGTGGGGGACATGGTTAGGTTCAAACTTTTTGGGTCACTTCCAAACAGAAAATAGATTTACAGAATACAATGCGGAATATATGATTCCTTAAAAAGAACAGCACTAGGCAGTAAGTGTTGAATAACCAGCGAGACAAACAAAAAACCCCACTTAGTTCCATTTATTAAAATTGAGACTCAGTGTACAACATTTCAAGTAAATGATTATGTCTCAATAAGATTATATTTACACTGCTCTGCAAGTTTAACTTCTAAGCAGATAAGGTCTGACACGAGTCTCATATGATTATCTGATTTAAGACACATGCTCAACATTAACATTGTGCTGAGCGGGTTATCCAGGGAGCATTTGGGTCTGCTAGCCAGTTGGTCGTATTACATAATCACAAAGAACTGGTTGGAAGTGTATTTTTATGACCAGAGGCCACATAAGGCCTAGGGTTCACCTAGTCTCCTTTAAGCTTTATAAATGATTCAGCAGCAAACTAACACTGTCGACAAATTAGGTCCACCATAGGTCTAAGGCAGTTGTAAAGACCAATTAGTGGCTAACTATGACCTAATTAGGCTTGTGTTTGTTGGGACACTGTTAGCTCCAAACTAATCATGATTGCTTGTATAGACACAGTTCTCTGCTTTGGGCTGGGAGATTGAATTGAACTTGAGTTAACATGTAAAAAGGCTAAATCGAAACAATCCTAAATTAAACAAGGCATAATTGATCTAGTAATTTTCGATTTATAAAAAATTGGATTGTGAAAAGTGCCAATAGGTATACCCGATGCCGATGCTTTTTGGTTTTGCTGTTATTTATTCTCCCTCGTGCCAGGGAACTATAAAATACATATATATACTGTTCAACCCTTCATCACACTATCTTTGAAGGAGCACAAATTCAATCCTGTACATTCATGAAACAACCTTGATACGACAAAAAGGATAAACATTGGTCACTGCCATTGGTGAATTTGATCTCATTTGCCAGTAGCAGTCAAAAAAGCGAATCTCGGCCAATAAATGCACGGCTGATTAAATGTTGTATGTCTAGACTATGAACGCCAACAGAACTCATTGCTTGCATAAAGAAAAGTATTGTGCGGGATAGTACTGTGTAAGAAATAAGCTACATTTTACAAGTTTCATTGTAGTCTATTTTTCATGGTTGTGAGGTGATATCAAATCGTCCATTTATAAAAAGAAAAAGAATAGAAGTGTTAAGGTCAGCCCTCTGCTTCATAATTCACATCACACTCAAATCGGACAGTGCTCATCAGAAGAGGAAATAAAGGAAAAAAGGGGACCTTGGTCTACGTCCTAATCCAGGATTAGCCTACATACCAACCAACATGGGTGACAATAGTCAAGTTATATATTTTATATTGACCTGACAAAATATTTGGAAAAGATGAGAATCTTGTGTATTTATTGGATTAGATCTAGTCCTCTCAATTAGGTCACATCAGGAATTGTATTAAATATTTGTTTGGGGTATATACAGGAATGAGACATCCCATTGAGGAAACTTTTTCAAAAGGATATCGTTCTTAATTTAAAAACAAACAATATATGACAGTCAGAAGAATAGATAAATTGTACTTACTTTCAATCTTCTTCTTGAGGCGAGGACAGACAAAGAACCAGACCATGATAGCGGTCAATACAGCAAAGCCCAGAGAGATAAGCAGTGTACCCCACCATGGGACCCTGTCAAATCCTAGCACTTTGAGAGTGAAGGGTAGCCAGAGAAAGAAAAGGAGAAAAGCGGTTTGAAAACAAGGCAGCCGGTGCTACCATGAGGGCATTAAACCATACAGGAAGTTTACAGCACATGGTCCAAATTAAAATTGTTGTGCTTAAAATAAAGTTATTAAAAGACCAGCATGACAAATGAAGAGTAAATTAAAAAAGTAGGGGTTAAAAGATGATTCAATCAATTGATGTTATAAGTAAAATCTTAGACATTTCTCATGGACGTGTGACAATAATCGTATGTTTAGCTTCTGTAAAGCCAGCTGCCAACATAAGCAAGAGAGCTGAGACACCGTGACGCCATACTGACGTGCTGGCTTGGTGCGCATGCGTGCCAATGGATAGTAACAGTTATGTAATATTAGAGGTGTGTGAATCACAGGAACATCCCTCAGCTCTCCTGCTCCAAATGCTGAGACACCAAATGCATTGAAAGCTACAGCCTTGAAAAGGCAAAGACTTGGGAAGAACGAAGAGCCTTTGGTCGAAAAGAAAGGCCACCAGCTTGCCAAGAATGCGGTGCCTACTGTGTATGAGGATGGCCATACACGGCGCAGGAAATGCTGAGAGGGAGGAACTATTTCAGCTTTCCCCATGAGAGGTCTACTACTGCAGCAAAGTTTGCTAAAATAAGACAAATTTCAGCTGTGGTACAGTGGCATGGTGACCTTGCCCGTATTGTTGAAGTTGTTAAAAGTCTGTTTGGGATGTTAACAACAAACAGCACAGAGGGTCCAAGGCTGAGAGATAAGGATGCCTCCTCTCAGTAGTGCTGTGTGAGGGGCAGGGTTCACAGTGCTCTCTCTGTTCACTGACTCACCCTCACATGCTGCAGCAGCAGACTGCAGTGCACACACTTTTTTTTTGGCGCAACAAAAGACTATCCCTTTCAGGACATCACGAGAACAGGAAAAATAACAGGTCCATAATAACCTTGTTGTTTCCTAGTAAAAACTTTGACACACCTTGATTTATTGGTAAGGAGGTAACAGGAAAAGGTGTGGCTGCTTCAACCAAACATTAGGGGTTAAGTATGGTTGTGGTAAGTGAAAAAAAGGACTAAAAGTTTGGCTCTGGCCAGTTCATTCACTTGAGCTGGGAAAGTACTGTAGTGCTTTAAATACAGTGGTGATGACATTGCGGCTCACAGCTCTAAACCAATAAAACATCAAATAGGTGTCCCAGTTCTATCAGACACACCCACACAAAAGGGTGGTGGGGTGGGTGTGGTTCTACATCAGTCCTGGGGTTGGATGAATTGGATTACTCAGGAAGTGGAATTTTACAACAGCTGCATTCCTAACCCCTCCTTGTAACCTCAGTACTGCATGTTCTAAATTACACAATAACACTGTTTGTTTTTTTCCCACTCTCGAAAAACAATTCACTGCCCCCCCCCCCCCACTACCACTCAGCGGTAGCCCTTACTACTACTTAGCTCATAAACTACAGTTATGACTCACTTTGCAGAGATATGGTCAATAGTTGTCATTGTCTGTGTCAATGTCAACCTGGCCAATCGTATCATGTGTACTTACAGTAGACAAGTTCCAAGTTAACTTACCCCCCTTTATTTAATTTCACTGTCAAAGTGTATATGCTCTACATCCAACTGCATAAGAAATTTCTATGGTTTCAATTGTTTAAAGTCCCCCAAGCATTAAATGCCTTGCAGCTTGTTTTTCAAATGGGAAACGAAGCAGAAAATGTGCATTACGGCTAGGCGTATTGAATTCATTGGGGGGGGGGGGGGTTGTTAAACATGTCCACAAAACTCAAGGCTAGAGTGTGTTCAATAAGGATTGTGATTTAATAGGTGCTGAGGACTCATCAAAAAGCCGAAGTATGACTTGCACACTTAATGTGCAATGTGGCCCAGTCACAAAAAGTACAGTAGCAGACAATGTAGGGCTATAACGTTCCTTGCCATGACTCGGCCAATAACTGTATTCATCATCCAAGGCTGTTAAGATAGCCAGTATGTACTGTACATAAATAGCAGGTTGTTTGAGGAAGAGCAAGCCTAACTTACGTCAACTTTGGTTTAAATTTATATTCTACCTACCTGCTTCTGATCTAACTGCTTATAAAACGAGAAGGGACTGCTTAAGTTTAGCAAAAGATCAAGATTATGTAAGTGTTAAGATGGCCAGATTTAGACTGCCAACAGTGAGGAGTCTTCCTGGTTTGAACACTGGCATTTTTTCTAAACCATCAAGTAATCTACAATCATTCACTTCTAGTTGGGAAAGGGATTACTTAAGAAGATTGGAAAGAGGCACCCATTCTCAGCTTCACACTTGGTGCCATAGCCCATGAACAGTGTGCTCACATCTAGGTGTGAATAACTTCCACTCTATGCCATGTGACTGACTAAGTAGGGCTGAGTCCCTCTGCTCAGAGGGAAAGTGATCTCCTCTCTGTGTGTGCTGACGTGCATGTACACATTTCAGTGCATATCTGGTCATACTCTGGCCTGTAGCCTTCATTTAATGGCCCAGGCCAGATGACTTGTTGAACGTTTCTGCCCTGTAGGTAGAAGAAAACAAAGGTGCAAAGGTAGCTAATTTAATTGGGGTTTCTTGGACAGGCAGACAGAACAAACAATGCAGCAGAACTAAAACTTGTGAATGCACTTGCGATGAAATTACCAACATGACAAAAGAACACTTCACTTTTCTCTCATGTCCCGGGGAGGGACAGACATTGACGTGAAAAATAAAGTGTAATTCTATTTCTATTGCCCCGTTATGCTCCATTCTGAAATGTTTATTCCGGTTATGACCCACATAGAACCACAATTAGGAGGGCCTCAAAAAACATAAAACAGTACATTTACTGTGAGAACAGTAAACACAGTCTGGAATAAAATGTGGGCATCCGGCTGTCTGAGGGAGCGGGTTATTTTAGGCTGTGGGCAGACAGTCAAGAGCGAAGGCAGTGGAACAATGATACTCACTTGGAGCTCCACTGAACATGATAGAAAACAGGTTTATTCCCATGGTGACACCGTAAAAGATGGGCAGGGCCCTCAGTCCGTTGGGCACAGGGTCTTTCTACAAGTAAAAAGAAAGGCCAACTCTTTTAGAGCAAATCTAGTACTACCAGGTTACATTTGATGTCAGCAAATTTGTTAATTAGACCTCGTCATACAAAAAACTACTATTTCTGAATGTGATGGAGATCCTTTACTGTATGTTGATTTTTGTTACACTACAACATAAATCCAAAACCATTTTTCCAGCTTTGAAAACAAAACACAAAGACGATTTCCATCGAGACTGTGGCATTAGTTAACTTACCTTGCGCAAAATAAACATGCGCACAAAGAAGAAGACAATGCCTGACATGATGCCAGACAGCAGGGGAGAAAGGAACCAAGAAGCAACTGCAGAAATAAGAATGGTGGACAAAGCACAATTGGTAAGGTTTTGGAACCGCACTCATAATGTAGAAAGATAACTGGATATTCATTACACATTCTAATTATGTGTGACATAAAAAACTCTCACACTTACACATTTCATTATGAAGAACATATAATTACAACAGAGTATTCTCCGTCATAGACAAACAGTCCTCTGGGCTCTGGCCAATGTCAGTCAATGTAAAAGGACAGCTGACTCACCAATCCTGAGAAGTTCAAGCCATTTCACTCCCTGTTGGCCTTTGGCAACCAGGGAGAAACCAATAGTTGCACCGACAATGCAGTGGGTTCCAGAGATGGGAAGCTTGAGAAAGGAGGCAACCAACTGCCAAACAGCAGATCCTAAAACAGGCGAACACATTTAGATCAACATCCTCTTCGAATGAAGAGTATTAAAATGAACACGAAGCATGCCATAGTAACAGCGTCGTCAACACAACAACTCACCAAACATTGCACTGACAGATCCAGCCATCAGCACATGCTCAGATCCATTGTACATGCCCACGTCGATAATGCCCTTGCGTATGGTCTCACTCACTTTGGCCCCAAGGAGCACAGAACCAACGGTCTCAAAAATAGTGGCCAGGATGCAGGCTTGCCGCAAGGTGACCACTCCAGAGCCCACTGCCGTGCCAAATGAGTTGGCAACATCATTGGCACCAACAGAGAAGGCGAGGACGAAGGCAATGATAAAGCCAACGATCAACAGCCACATGTAGTCTGTTAACGGGCCTTGGGATGCTATGCCAGCCAAGGTACCCGCCAGTGTAAGGGTAGCGAGTGTTGTTGAGACCATTGTGATTGCAATTTGTTGGTTGTATTTACTTCAAAATATCACGGAGGATTACTTGTCAAGAAATATATGCAATCTCAAAAAGCAGCTTATCAAAAATGAGGTACAAGAGTGATCAGTAAGTAACTTCAGGCTATACTACCCATAGGATTTCTGAAATCCTTTGTTACTGCAATAAGTTATGGTAATGAGGTATGTTGGAGGCGTATTGCTATCCTGTAATGTTAGTTGTTTGCTGGCTGGTAGTGTGGCTCTCAGCAGTCAGGCATACTGAAGTGACACCCATTGTGTAAGAGTGACTTTGGATGAACGGTGGCTCATTCTGTAAGACAAAAACAATCAATATAATAAACACCAATAAAAATGCAACGCTATTTCACTATTAAAAAAGCCAAATGTGTAAGGCACGCACATACGTTTAAAGACACTAGTCAGCTGAGTGCATGGGTTAAAGTTTGCGGAGACCCCTGGATGACTAATGAGACGCGAGCAACAAGCTGACGTTGACAAGGAGTAGCCATTTTAAGGGGGTGTCGCAGGAAGTGAAAAACTCATTCATTTTAAGTGACGGTAGCTAGCAAAATTGAGCAACAAACAAAAGCTGATCTAAAACCAATAGACAACCACATTACCAAGTATAGCAATACTAACATGGTCACCTGTCAAAACAACAGCTCCACTAAAAAAAGTGTTCGTGACGTTCCCTCTTATGTTCGCAGTTTACAGCATATTATTCGGAGCCATGCATTCATTTGCGCTGGGACTTACAGTACTCCAACATAATATACATGTAGTTACACTGACACTTCATGTAACTTAGCTAGCTATACATCTTAAAATTAGAGGTCGAGTAACGTACACTCGTCAGAAACGTAAGTACTATGACTATAAAGATCAAATTAATCTCAAACATCGGAAAGTCACTAGACAAGCCGTTGCAAAAGAAATTAAAGCGATCAGAAATTCAGAATTGTTGCTGTCATTCGCTACCTTGCTCGTAACCGTCCGGAGCAGTTTGTTTTAAGTATGCTAGCCATCATTAGTAGTAGCTAATTCACAGTCGACTCATGTTAAATCATGGTTGCGGCACGCGACGTTAACGTTAGCAAAATATCACCGGTCTGAATACTAAAATTGTTCATAAATAACCTGAGTAAACTAAATCTAAGTATATACACAATTACTTGATTAAAAAGGACAAAGAGACTTATCACAACTTACCACACGTCGTATTTGGCTATTAGCGGAATCAAAAAGACAACTAGCTAATTTAATTGTAGCCCGCGCACAATATCGATAGCGCGCGCGGGACAAGGAAATTGTTCCACTGCTGCTTGTATAATTATATTATCTTTTATAAAGTCCGATAGTAATATTTGCTTAATTTCTGTTGATTTTATATCTATGTAATATCCTTTTGGGGAGCAATGTGAGGTAAAGAAATCCAGAAAAATCTAGCGCGAACGAGTCTGCTGTCATAAAAGCCGCGTGTGTTACTAGAAATTGCCGGTAAAGCGGTCGATGCTACGCTTTATGGAGTGAATCTTTGTGACGCCAAGGTGGATACACCCATACCCGCCCACCACAAATGTCATAGCTAATTCTTCATGGTGCCGTTGGCTGATTCATGGAAAGATAAAATGATTATGTTGAATTAATTAGCTGATTAAGAAAATATATACGCTTTAGATGCATGGCTGTATGAGTTGTTGTAGAGAAATGTTTAGTTAGATACACAAACGGCTAGAAAGAAAGTGTGCAATTTAGTAAATATTTATCGCCACCCAGCGGACATTATTTGTCCAAACAGTTTCTTCCGAGTCGAGTGATGATGAAGAACCTTTTCCGTTTTGGTTTTTCAAAAAGAAAATGTTTCTTGGGCCACATAATTAATGTATTGGCCACATAACTTTACCTTTTGAATACACATTGTCGATCAAAAACTTTCCTTATCATAAACGTTGAATGTATTATCTGGTAAAGTCCATATCAAAGTCACGATTTCATTTCACGGCTGCATTTCAAAGGTCTACAATATTTCCTATTTTACCCCCTGTAAAAAATATTTGACCGTCATCACAGTGCAGCCCTTTCTTTGACAAGTAGCCTACTGTACAAGGGTTGGTGTCACCCAGTGCGGTGATTCATGTTGTTGTTTTAACTAACTACAGGGATATTTTTATTAAAAAGTATACATTTCTGCTGAAACACTGCAAACTTTTATTTTGGACATGGTAATTTTCGTGTTACCCGTGCGTTCCGCACCCCCAGAGTGATGCTGCTGTCAACAACCATTTTCTATGGTGGCCCTGAGGGGCCAAACGCACTGTCTGAAACTTAAGAAAACACATGCAAATAGACAAAACACAAGCAAATTAAGAAAACATCCACAACAATTGACACATGAGCAGCATTTAAAAAACGCTTTGCAAATTTAGACAACACAACACATTACAGACAGAAATATGCTGCAAATACAAAAACACAACACATTACAGAAATGTTTCTGTAATGTGTTGTATTGTCTGAATTTGCAGCGCGTTTTCTAAATGCTGCGCATGTGCTGTCAAATTGATGTACATGTTTTCTTAATTTGCTTGTGTTTTGACTATTTGCATGTTTTCTTAAGTTGCAGTGCGTTTGGCCTCTTAGGGCCACCGTACCTTTCCACTCTTGCAACCTTTAGCTTTTCAAAGGAAAGGAAATATGAAGTGCAACCTGGATGCAGTCATATTATCACCTACTTGTTCCCTTGCAGTAGCCTCCTTCCCCCCGCTTCACGTCTGACCCGGAGACGGGCACCAACTAGCACCAATGAAACTGTAGTAGTTTGTTGACTGTCCAATAAGAATTTTGCTACCCGTCCCATGACAAATTAATGCAGGAAAGCTAAGGTCTGCGGAGTGGGTGTGTTGAGCGATAACAGTGTGTGGAGGTCAACTGCTTGCTACCATATCCTTTAGGAAGTGTGTGGGGAAACGTTAGGCTTAAATCAAACGCAAAACGGTTATACATATTATAAGAACGACGAATAAAGGTGAAATATTTTGGAATCTCACGTTATGTTAAATTAAGCTGTGTTATGTTAGCTCTTAAAAACGATATCCAATTGCACGGTGGCTGCACGCTACATCGCTAGCTAGCTAGTTTGCTAATGTAACGGGCTAACGCGTCAAGCACTAATGTTAGTTTCAACACAGCGTTAAATATCCAAAGTTTACACTCTCACGCTCTTTTGCAGCCAAATAACTTGAACTATAACAGCCTGGCTACTTTTACATGTTTGTTGGGGGGTAACCCATGTTGATAGTTGCTAATCTAGTTCCGTTATATACAAGGAGCATGTTGCAGTCTTTTCCTCGGCGTCCTGTTGGGGAGCTCAGTGTAAGAGCAGTGAGGTTCCAAAGTAACAATGTACTCAAAGAAGGTGTTAGCAAGGGCAATGCCAATTGCAAGTTTGGCAGCACTGCATGGTTTGGTCGACGTATGGGCCTATTACTGTCCTGGCTAAAAAAATCAGGTGTTGGCGCTGGTGAGACTGTATCAGGCAAGAAGAAGCAAGGTTTGCTCTCTATATTCGCCAATCATTGTAGTTTCGTTACGGGGCAGAGGCTCCGACGCGCACATCAGATTGGAGAGCTGTACTCAAATTTATATTCGGAGCGAACTCGATGGACCCTAGTTGGGAGCATATGGCGCAGACTTCAGAGCAAGCATGCCCCAACGGGGAAACTTGTTGCAGCGTTGGCCGGTGTGTTTATGTGGGAGGATCAGAAAATTCGGGATGACGAAATTCGCAGGTATGTGTTGTGATTACTTAATATAAAACTTACCTTTAGCTATTTAGAGGAGATACTTGGTCTAGATGGCAAAATGATTTGGTATTTGTATCCGTTAAGGTGTGGACTAGAGCTACAAGCACTGGATGTTGTAAAGAACTTGAGCTCTGCTGGGGCAGTGACAGAACCTGGCTGGGAAGTTGTCATGGACAAAAAGGATTTTAAAGTGTGGAAGCGGCCGATCCAAGATACACACTTGTACGAATATAGAGGTAAGCCATGCTCCAACCTCAAACTACATCTCTTAAAACTCCTGTTGCATGCAAACGAATGATATTTTGACCTTTTTTGTACAATATGTAATTTTTGTACAATATGTAGAAGAAAAAAAAAGTAAATTGTTTTCAAAAAAGTAATATTTTGTTGCAGTACTGGGCTCCTACACTGATGTCACACCCAGACAATTTTTCAATGTTCAGGTACTGAATTTCCTTTTGTGCCTTATTGTGTCAAGTAGTTTTGTTATTAGTTTGAAATACAGGAATACAGTTACCATTAGTGATCAATATAAAAATGTCATGCAGTTAATGTTTTGTTCATTAATGTCTATTAGGATTTTATTGTTTGTACTTAACATGCCCCCGTTACTCTTGCGTAAACCAAGGCTTTGTGCTGAACAAATCCAAGTTAACTGAAGAATGTTGTTCTCAAGGTGAACGTGCATGTGTACATGCTATATATAAAGCTCCTGGCCACCTTTGTTATCTCACGCTCTCTCCTTTACCCTAGTTGGATACAGAGTACAGGAAAAAGTGGGACGCCCTTGTCATCAAGCTTGAGGTAGTAGACAGAGACACGACCACTGGCTCTGAGATTGTACACTGGGCCACACATTTTCCAGTAAGTTCTTTCTGGCTGCCAGAGCCACAGCACTTTAGATTATCTTCATTACATTATGTTGTTTGTTTGGGAGAAATCATCTCTTCATAAGGAAAAAACAACACGTTTCAATAGAATTGTATTGTCTTGCTACTGACCTTTAATTGATTTCTTTGATACCAGTACCCGATGTACTCGAGGGACTATGTGTACGTGCGTCGATATGACATTGATGTGGATAACAACCTGATGGTTTTGGTCTCCCGGTGAGTGTATTAGTTCTGTTCATGACTGGTCAAGGGACAGCATACCTATTTTAAATGTTGTATGTATTGCTTACATCGGTTTCCAGAAACAGTTTGTCCACAGCAGATCAATCTGTTATGCCTTATCACTGGTTGTTGTGTATCAATATACCCATGAACCACTTGAGCCCTTAGAAATTATTTTAAATTAGTGCACAACACAACAGGCCTCCAGATTGTTAAACAGGTCCCCTTTCTTGGGTGAAGAGAAGGTGCTGCACACATGCAAGAGGAAAGTCATCCCCCTTATATCAGCTCCTCTAAATTGAGCTTAGATTCCAGGCCAGCTGGCTCCCCAGGTTCCAGTTGAAGTAGCCTCTGAAGACAGACCTGAATACTCTTCTTAGCATCATACGTGACATTATTCCGTCATGAAGAAGGCCATATAAAAATTATCGACTACAACTTTCGTCTTGTAGATGTTTATCATTGTGAGCAAAATTCTAGTGGTATTTCAATGTGTTGTTAAAGTAAGCTCCCTAGAGCTTAAAGCTTTTGATGCATATAACCTGTCTGTTGTTGCTGCACTGACCCTGGTACTGGTCGTCTCAAACCAAGTATGTTACTTCACTGGGTGCTTAACTCTTCATACATGTAATATCTGTGGTTCTGCTGCTAACTTAGCCAAACATGTTGATGAAAGAAGGTGAGGAATCACATCTGGCCTGTCCACCATGAAGTCTAGTGTACAGTTCAATAAGGATTCCTTTACATTCTTAAAAATCTTTGTGCTCTCTGCTTCCAGATTTAAAGCATATGTGTTGGAAATAATTTTAAAAAAGCATTTCTCGCTATCTTCTCCTTAGCTATAACAACTCTCCCTTTCACTATCTTCCTGGTTGAAATAATGTTTACCCACATGGCCACGCCCCCTAGGAGGAAAAAGCAAACCCAGCACTTGAGTTAGTTTTATGACTGAAACATGGTTCCTTTCAGCATATTACTTAATTTATTGTATTGAATACATACACCTCTTAGATGTTATTGTAAAAGCTATCTGGTTTTATTCTATTATCCATCCTAATTTGGATATTTTTGTGCTACTCGCATGAAATGCAGGGCTGTTCAGCATCCAGGAGTCCCAGAAACACAGGAGTTTGTTAGAGTCAACTCATACGAGTCCAAGATGGTCATCCGCCCACACAGCTCTTTTGATGAGGTGAGTAACATGTACGGTTTTAAAGCCGACTGGTCCATGTTCAGGTTCACTTTCAGTGTTTACTGCAGTTCTTTTGTCTGAAGAGATGATGCTGTGTTTTATTCTGTGCAGAATGGCTTTGATTACCTGCTGACTTACAGTGACGATCCTCAGACCGCTTTTCCCCGTTACTGTGTTAGCTGGATGGTGTCCAGTGGTAAGTGTTCCTCTTGCCCAAACTAATATAGTTGATTTTCATGAATATGTTGTATGTCAAAATATAACTGAAATGATAAACCAGAATAGCTAGCAGGTCTGATTTTCAGGAAAAGTCATTGAGAAAAAAAAAATCCACTGTTTGGTTTAAAATTCTAAAACAGGTAAAGCAAAAAAAAACATCTGGTAACGCTTTAAGTGACCCAGAACGTTCCAAAAAACATATGACACTTAATTCTATATTGATACCATATAAGAAAGATTGATATCAATCACTTAAGTGTCATTATAAACTTTTGAAGATATTTCATTATTTAACCATGAATAATTAATAGTTATTATCATGTACTGTAAGATAAATTTGGATAGCATCCTTTACTCAAGCAATTAGTCCGATTTACACAGAGTAACCGAGTGATCAAAGAAAAAGCCATTTTGTCATTGACACAGCTTGTTCCGTTGTCTTCATGTTCACAAATATTTCCAGTAGTCATGCATTTCTCTAGGCCATGTTATCCTAGTTGCCCGCTGACTCTGGCTGCTCATGCAGAGATGGGTGTGGATTGGATTGTGTTTATGAGATTTATGTGTTTATTTATTTTTAAACGTAACAGCAGTGCTGTTCTTTGCAACTGTTGAATCATTGTAGGTGTAGTGACCACCATATCCTTTTGTTTTTCCATCATGTAATCATGCTTGGGTTGACTTGGTATATATTAGACACAAAAATAAGAAAGCAACGTTCCAAGACAAAGTCTAAAGACTGCTTTCCCAGCCAAACCACCCCTTTAGACCATAGTACCTTTCCTTTAAGGAGAACTGGACCTGTAATGGGAGCACAGTCACCAAACCGCAATTAATAAAACACAAACACAATACAGAAAATGGGGCTGATAAATGTAATCAAAGGACTTGGCTTCTACAGTAGGGGAAACACAGGACCCTTGTTCACTTGCTCCCACATTTTTGTGAAAGTTTGAGAGAAGGAACATTAATCTGAGGAAAGAAAATAATGGTGTAAGTTTGGCTTTGATGTTTTTTGCAAACAATTTATTTGACTTGATTAAACTATCTCAAGAAACACATTAAAGGATACGTACAGACTTTAAATATAAAAGTTGTCTTTTTGACTTGGAAATATGTGAAATGGTTTATGTGTGGTTAGGTTGAAAGATTTTTGCTTTTTTCTCTATTTGAAGTGGCAGTATGTAGTAAACCCTACCGTTTGCTTAGTGTCGTTATTTTACCTAATCGTCGCAAAGAAGACATGCAGAATGCTTGTGGTCACTGCCTATCGCTAGCGCGATCAACTACTTTACATCAAGAATGGGTATCTCTTTCTGATTTAGTGACGCACTTCCTTGTGCCATAAAGCAATTCGTCATAGTTTTATGGGAGATCGAAACTGTTGCCAGACAAAATCAGTGTTAAATATTGAGACATTGTCAAGAGGACTGATCTGAACGGCGATATTTATTCATTCTCCCATCGACATTGCAATGTGCAAACTGTACAAAAGTATTGATCATCTGTTAATACAAAAAAGTTTCATACAGCCGCTTTAAAACAGAGACTTATTACTTGGTAACATTTACTCGGCAAAATGCATTCTAACTGTTAATAATGCTATTTTTGTACAGTGTATGCATTTGCTGTTGTTAAATTTGCAAGGAGCATTTGCCCTGTCTGTAATAGCTTTAAAATGCCACAGAAACCTTATTGAATTCAGCCTCTCAAATGTTTAAACTAATTATCTGCCCTTTCCCTCCTAGGTATGCCAGACTTCTTAAACAAACTTCATACTGCAGCACTGAGGGCTAAAAACCTAGAAGTAGGGATATACGACTATGTAGCTGTTGTTAACACAAAGCAGCAGCAGCAGCAGCAGCAAAGCTCAGAGCGCCACACAGGAGACAGCGCACACACAGGAGGCGCTAACCAGATCTATGCCTAACTTACATTTCTTTGACATCAAGGGGTTCGGAATGTTGTGTTTTCACCTGTAGACTAGTTGCTTACTAATGACCCTCCAACCTCCCATCATGTTTATCGACACTTTGTGGCCACATTAAGAGCTCCCAGAAACATTTCTTGAAGATGTATGGACCTGGCTCTTCTGAGACATGGATACATCGAGCCCTTATTAGAGAGTGAACCATTGACTATGGATGAGATCAACTGAGCAATCGGGATTAAAGGCTGAAGTGTAGTTGCTTTTAAGTCGCCACCAGGGCTGTCGACCTTGTTATGTCTAAAAGTAGCCAACGATTGTCCAGAAAGGGAATTTTACTCTTGACCCCTTTTGATAATAGCTGCTGCACCGTCTAGCAAAAATGAGCTGTGATTTTACTGTCATTGTTGAAATGCTGTTGCCAAAGCACTGTTTCTCTTCATGTCCCTTTGTCGTGCTACATCAACACAGCACTGTCTGATTTTGAAAGCTTAAACACTTGCACAGTAAATGGTTTTGCATTAGACGTTGTTGTATCACAAGCCTATTTTTACAAGCCTAGGAAACTGAATGCCTGCTATATACTTTGATTTAGATGAGTTGGGTGAAGGAGGTCTATGTGGGAATTGGTAAAGTCCCGCACTATGTAGGTCTGGCACTAGGTTTAACGCTGTCCGTCCTCATCTGTGTAAGTGTTTATAAAAGCCAGGTCTCTTCAACAGCATTCAGAAGATAACCAGTCCTTTATCACAGGGGACAAAGTGTCTTATGGCAACCAAAAAATCCTCAGCAAAAATGGTACTATTGATCATAAATGTAGTTTGTACTACCTTCACATTACATTAAACATGCTATTATCAGCAAAACCGCAAGTATGTGTGTCAACTCATACCACCACCCTGCATTTCAATGGACTGAAACAACAGGATGGAGACAATTATATTTCAACACGTTAAATGAAAGAATACAGTTGCAAACTTTTCCAATACTTATGCTTAAGTATTTAGAAGTTGCTCTAATGTTTCTGTAAATTCAGAGAAAGATAACCAGTGCATACAGTGTAAGAACCAATGCTATCATATACATAACAATTTGTTGCCATGTTATGAGTGAGTTATCCTGGACAAAATAGTTTGGTCTAATGTACTGTTCCAACTTGTACAGTTTGGAAGTGATGTTATGAATGTGGTTAGAATATAACGTGATATCAACTACATTGAAAAGGGTCGTTGTTTACAGCCCGATGAATGGCGTCTAACACTTGTGTGTCAAAAACATACCTATGTACTTTGTGAACGATTTATATAGTTAGACTCTTCAATGATAGATGATTTACGTTATTATGGGGTTTTGTTTTTATTTTTGTGTTTTTTCCTTGGAAACATTCAATTGTAACTCGCCAAAAGTATCCGGTATAGATCATATTGCTAGACTAGCAAAGATAATTTATACATTCATTTTACCTTAAATCAGGTTTTGTTGGAACATTTTACATATCCCATACACCCATCTATTTGAACATTTCTCGAAGTAAAATTTCAGAAGTTGCCTACTTTAATCTTCAGAAGATGTTTTGTCCTTTGTAAGAAAATTCAATCTTATCAGTATGTGCAAATGTTTGATATGCCGTAAGTATGACAAATATATTTCATGTGTCTTGAGTACTGAGGTTGTCAAGTGGAGAGTATTACCTGTATGAAGAATATTAAATTCATTGTATGGAAATGAACAGCTTGCGAATGTAACTCATGTCTGCTGCACACTCCCTTTGTCTTTTAGACACCTTTGTGTGTCACTGTAAGTAGTCCACAAACGTGACCTACAGCTTTTTAAGCAAGCAGTCTAATACTTGTTATTACCACATTATTTCCTTTCCTAAAAGTGCATCAAAAACAATAACTGGAAGATTATATCAAATTATGAAAGCAGGAAAAACTTAAATTCCATTTTAATAGCAAATGTGTTAAAATAAGTAAAAATATAATATGTGATAAAATTGCTATTTATAGTTTTTGTGGAATTCATGGTCAATAAATTATGAATCACTGATTAAACAATATTTGCAGTCTGTTTCTTTTTACTTTAGTCTACATTCTAAGTCTTGGCTGTATCTCAGATAGTGATAGTCTATACATATGCATTGAAATCATACATGAAGAAATATGTGTACTATAGTCTTTACAGATTCAAGAGTTATATTTTTGTTCAGGGCATGTTACTTCATAACTGGCGAGTAACGCCAATGTAGAAATTTAACCATATACCATAGACAGTGTTTTTGCTTTGCTTCTGTTTGATGATGAAATATTGAAAGGTAAAATAATTTAATATTTCTAATAGTCAAGGTATTCGTAAAGGTTTACTTTGGACAAACAGTTTATATAAATTAAACTACAATGTAATAAAACAATCAGACCGGACTGAATGTAGGTGGTATTTTAACAAAAAACTGTCTATGATAAATATTTTCAGTTTGACTAATGCATTTCTCATCCGCATGTATCCACTAACTTAATTATGGTATATTGTTGACCTCTATTGACTGAAACAAAGTGCTACATTTAAAAGGGTTCGGGCACTTACTGTAATTGATTAGATCCACAAATCTGTCACCTTGCTATAAAAGAGCTTGCAAAAAATGACCAGTACCCACTTCTTCAGTCAGCAAGAATTCACATATCCATGTCACAGATTTACAATGGCTGTTTAAAAAATTTTTATTTAGATGAAGAATCAACAAAGTGGTACTATCATTTTGATCACAAGAAAATGAAAAATTTGACCACTATAAGTTTTCAGAAGTAGTTTAAATGTAGGCTTTTACTTTGTTCTGAAAATATTGTTTAATACTCTTTGAAATGTGTATACATTTGTGCCATGAATAAAACATAAAAAAAAATAATAATAATATTTGCCTATTTATTTCAATGGTGATATTGATGAGGAAAAAAACATAGGGTGTGTTGGCAAAAAGATAAGGGCTAAGCAGACGAGTAAGGCTCGCAAGCCTCCAAGGTGCTTGGCTCAACCATGGACTGGAAAATCACTGCATGGTTAGATCAAGCACAATGGGGTCCTGAGCAAGGGGCACACAGCCATCTGATATGCTGATTCTGAGGCAATGTCAAACACATGTCAAAGACGTACATGCATGTAAAACATTAATAAATGATTGTGGATGGGATATGGTCAAGTTGCACCTATTCAAGAAAGATGTACAACCCGCTATTATCTTCTTGAGAAGGCACTGACACTGTCAACTCCTTTTAGAGTGAGGTAATCATGTCAAAATGTATGAAAGTAGAACACCACAACCCACCAATATTTTCCAGGTAGTTTTGTTGTCCTGCAACTCCCCTAATGATTCCTAGGACAACCCCGCTGTGGCAAAACCCCAAGTTAAGTTGTGGTGGAAGTTTATCTATATGTTGAAGGAGTTGCCAACCTACAAGTGATAGACTGAAATAGTACTTCTGAATTAAAACACCATATACAGCACAGATGAAGAACATCTGCAAAATGAGGGAAAAAGGATTAGTCATAGGTCACACTCTCACTGCGGGAAAAGAAGGCACCGCCCTTTCTGCGCACAAACTGCGTCAAACCCCGCCCTATGATCATTTACACCATATACCGCCAGACATCTTTAAAAGTAAAAACTTGCATTTGATTCAATTCTGTCATGCAAACACCAAAATATGATGAATTCTTTGTATATGGCTGGTAATGGGCCAAAACAACAGGTTTGTTAATCAAATTTTTACTCCATCCATCCAATAGTTGCTTTCCCAACTAATCAATATAAACAGGGTTAGGTGAACTGATGTTCATCTTGTTAGGGAATAGCAGCATCCCTAAGAGAGCAGTAGAGCCTTGGCTCCCCCACTAATAGACTAAAGATGGTCTCATTGACCAAGTACAAAGATGGACCCAATGTCAAAAATGCACTTGCATCGCATTTGTCCATCTTCAGGGTTTCTCATCAGAGTAAAGAAGCAAGCGTTCTTGACAGTCTGATCTTAACCATGTTAGCGGTCACTAGACTCAATGTCAGGAGGCAGGATACAGTGTTGTCTACCACAGATGCTAAAAAGCAATTCTCCTAACGGAGTTGCAGCAGGAGCATCCTCCGGGGTTGACAATCTTGTTACCTCCATTCTTTTCCATATCCCCCAGGGATCTCTTACTTAAATGGAAAGGATTGGGCTGATAATCAACTTATTGTTTGGAAACTGAACACTTTGGAAGATTACATTCAATACATGTGCATGCAAGGTACACAAATATCCATAATTTGAGTTAATTTAATCGGATTGGTAATGCAATAGGAAGG
Organism: Galaxias brevipinnis; assembly: GCA_036023535.2. Lineage (NCBI taxonomy): Eukaryota > Metazoa > Chordata > Actinopteri > Galaxiiformes > Galaxiidae > Galaxias > Galaxias brevipinnis. The sequence goes on from JAVQIZ010165841.1 coordinate 34,698, forward strand.
ATGGCAGGTTAAACATACCAATGAAACATTTTTGTCTGTTTAAGCATTGAGGACTTTTTGGATGAGCTGAGTATTGGAAATTAATGCTGTGGTGTTGCAATTTTACAGAAATACATTTGGTTTTGCATATGATGTCTTACCTTAGCTCTTTGGTTGTTGTTTCTTGAATATTTCTGGATTCTCCGTGAACTGGGATATAAATGTCTCAAATGAGATATTTTACTTTTATCAAACTTTTATCAATTATAAATATAAATAATATAATAGTAATATGATGGAGCTATGTTTATCTACAGGACATAATATTTTATCTGAACTAATATCTACAGCTCAACAACTGTCGACCTAACGGAGATGGAGACCAAGGTTGAAGGCAAACGTCCTAAGAGAAATATTGAGACAATTAGGCAATCATGGAAATACAAAATTATTAGTTTGATTATTGTCATACTTCACCATATCATATTAATGCACTCCAACTGTTGTCGCTTGGAGTCACTTCTTCCACATTGCTGGGTCTGGACCTTGTACATACTCAAGTTGACGGCGAGCGCTTGGATTGGTGGAGTAGAGGCAGGGGTGCTGAAGCAAAGTGGGCGCTCTGAGCTATGTGTCTTTGGGTCCACTGGCTAGCTATACTGGAGACACTGTCCTGACTGCGTCTCGTCCAACATCCTCAAAGCCCAAACCTCTGCCCCTCCCTCAAGTCAGGAGGGGTTGGCAATTTCTTCTTGGGATAGGTGGACTGGAAAGTAGGACTTGGGCGGAGTGGGATTGGCTGAGGGTTGGGGAGTTTTGGGGGGGTCTGGTTCCGCATTTCATAAATATTAATACAGAGTCCTCCCTCTACAAAGGGGCAGATTCTTTAATTTTGTTAGAGGGGGAAGTGCTTTATTCACTTAATGGCTTTTATTAGTGCCCGGTCTTCAACTCTTTCATTAGCTAAAGTGCTGCCATAATTTACAGGGGGAGAGAGGGTGGGGTTGAGGCGGTGTCCAAGGAGTGTCACTCCTGCTGTTGCTGCTGGTCAGATTTCTCTGAACCACTGCAGCTTGCCACTGGAATTGGATGATTTTGTCTAGGAAAAGACCGCAGATTATATCTAAACATAAAATACAACCTAGGTTTAGTGTCTTATCAGTTAGTGTTTTAAGTGAAGCAGCTTGATTCATGGCTTACCTGTATTGATCAGTAAAATAAAGAACAGAATTCTCGCGCAAGTAAGACAAACCTACGTTCATTGATTAATCGATTATCCTTTTTGGGCTTTCTCTAAAATGTATATGAGTATGAGAATTTGGATAGTAAAAGAAAATAATTAATTTGTAAACAAAAAAATCCATAAGAAAACCAGAAGACAAAAAATCTCTTCCCTACTAAAATAATTTACTAGAATGCAGAACAACACTTATATGTAGAATATAATTCATTATAATTCATTAATTTAAAATTTGAAGAAAATGTTATTTTCTATTTTTAAAGCTTTTCATGTCACTCCATACATTAATGGCAAAATTGACTACAATAATGTGTTGTCTTTTATTCCAATGCATGTGATACATTGTCAAATATGGACATTCAGTGTATGTATTACACTGTTACTACACTATTATATCTCATTTTACTTAGAAAACTGCAGAAAAACTATCCAACACAATTATGTTGCTGGACGTTTTATGTACATCTATCTAGTGATACCTGTCTTGATAATATATTTTCGGTTCTCTGTATTCTTTCATCATAATCTATGACAGCTGTTTTGCCATGAATTCGGGGTTGGGTTTTTTTATACCACAAAAACAAAATGGCCGATCCATTTCATGGGGCAGGTTGCCACACATCGACATCAGATAATGAAGGCAACTTAAAGTGCTTCAGGATCTGATGAAATGCTATTCACTGCTGTTGGTAATGGGTAGTTGTGAACAGCTGGGGTAGCATGTCCCTAGACTGTGTTTGAGTGAATGAACTGATTAACCTGAGTGACCATCTGCATTAAAAGGAGGGGGTAGCAAACTAGCCTGAGCGACTGCCTCCATCATCAATGTCATATAAATCACTATGGCGGACAGGGCCTCCCATATAAAGCCCTCACATTGGGCCAGTGTGACAATCCCTAGACCCATACTGCTCAGTCCTGGGGGCATTCCTCCACATCCTATAAACACAGGTAAATAAATATGAGAGCTAGACACATCCATCCGGGGATTGTTGACATACACCGATCAGCCAAAGCATTGAAACCACTGACAGGTGAAGTGAATAGCATTGATCATCTCGTTACAATGGCACCTGACAAGGGGTGGCATATATTAGGCAGTAAGTGAACATTCGGTTCATGAAGTTGATGTGTTGGAACTTGGAAGCAGGAAAAATGGGCAAGTGTAAGGATCTGAGCGATTTTGACAAGGGCCAAATTATGATGGCTAGACGACTGGGTCAGAGCATCTCCTAAACTGCAGGTCTTGTGGAGTGTTCCCGGTATGCAGTGGTTAGTTCCTACCAAAGGTGGTCCAAGGAAGGACAACCGGTGAACCAGCGACAGGGTCATGGCGCCCACGGCTCATTGACGCGTGTGGGGAGCGAAGGCTAGCCCGTCTGGTCCGATCCCACAGAAGAGCTACAGTTCAAATTGCTGAAAAGGTTAATGCTGGTAGAAAGGTGTAAGGTGTCACAGTGTAGGCTGCTTAGCCACACACCGGTCATAGTGCCCATGCTGACCTCTGTTCACCACCAAAAGCACCTACAATGGGCACGCGTCAGAACTGGACCATGGAGCAATGGAAGAAGGTGGCCTGGTCTGATTAATCAAGTTTTCTTAGAGATCACGTGGACGGCTGGGTGCGTGTGCGTCGTATACCTGAGAAAGAGATGGCACCAAGATGCACTATGGGAAGAAGGCAAGCCAACAGAGGCAGTGTGAGGCTCTGGGCAATGTTCTGCTGAGAAACCTTGGGTACTGGCATTCATATGGATGTTACTTTGACACATACCACCTACCTAAACATTGTTGCAGACCAAGAACACCCTTCATGGCAGCAGTATTCCCTGATTGTAGTGGCCACTTTCAGCAGGTTAATGCACCCTGCAAAAAATTTGCAGGAAATTTTAAGAACATGACAAAGAGTTCAAGTTGTTGACTTGGCCTCCAAATTCCCTAGATTTCGATCCGATCAAGCTTTTGTGGGATGCGTGTGCGGAACAAGTCAGATCCTTGGAGGCACCACCTCGCAACTTACAGGACTTAAAAGGATTTGCTGCTAACGTCTTACAAGTGACCTTCAGAGGTCTTGCGGAGTCCATGCCGCGAAGGGTCAGAGCTGTTTTGGCGGCATGAGGGGGACCTACACAATATTATGCGGGTGGTTTTAATGGTGTGACTGATCGGAGTATCATTTCATGTAATCCCGATATGCCCATTTACCACGTTTTATGGGGGAAAAAAGGTCTGAACATATACAAGTAATTAATGAATTTAACCAACACCAGAATGTACAAAAACATTGACAAATAAAGTGAGCAAATAATATTTTATTTTGGGGATATTTCAAGGCATGTCGTGCATGGATAATGTGAACCACTTATGACACATGTAAGGTATTTTTAAATGGAACCTAATAATTCTGTCATTTCCTTAAGGTTTTCCAATTTTAACATAAAATTGAGCACCAGAAGACCGAGGTGGTTGAGGGTTTATTGAGCAGTTATAGATCGTGTTCTGAACAGGTCATGCAGTGAATCAAGTGTCCTTTTTACTTTTTCACCAGTTGGATAACATCCTCATCTTCCATGACATGGTCTTTGCCCACTTTCTGAGGGTTGTGTTTCACTGACGCGCCCCACACCAGCGCACTGCAAGCATAAGGAGAGAGGCGTAAGACATATCATCATGACGATTTATACCCCATGTTAAATACCTTTCATCAGTCAAACTTATAAACAGAACATTTCGATATTTTAAAACAAAAGCTAGCCGGTTAAAAAATGACTGACTGTAATTACTCCCAGCAGTAATTTATCTAAAGCATTTGTACAATGTGTACAAAATGTCAGTGAACAGCCAATACACAGTTATTATAGCACTCATGTAAGGACATATTTAACATCATATTAGGCACTCACTATTTCAGTTCTTTGAGGAGGTTTTTGTGAATCTTTAGGCAGAAGTCCTCCACAGCAGTATGATCTTCAGGGAGTACAACTGGTGATGTGTAGTCAGGAAGCTGGCCTTTGGGTTTGGTGTAGCTAGGAGAGGACACAAATGTCACTGATGTTAAGAAAATAACATGTTTAGAAACATATACCTTTATATGAACTCATACCTTCAGGCCGAAACATATACCTTTAAATAAACATATACCTTCAGGCAGAAGCATATACCTTCAGACAGAAACATATACCTTTATATAAACATACCTTCAGGCAGAAACATAAACCTTCAGACAGAAACTATACCTTTATATAAACGTATACCTTCAATCCGAAACATATACCTTCAGACAGAAACTATACCTTTATATAAACATATACCTTCAGGCTGAAACATATACCTTTATATACACACATATACCTTCAGACAGAAACATATACCTTTATATAAACATATACCTTTAAATAAACATAAACCTTCTGACAGAAACATATACCTTTATGTAAACATATACCTTCAGGCAGAAACATATACCTTTTGGCTGCAGGATAGCATTT
>JAVQIZ010165903.1:0-35000 GCA_036023535.2 Galaxias brevipinnis
ACACACATTCAAACAGACACACCAAATACACTCATGACCACATGCATACACTAACACAACCACACACGCACGTGTGCACACACAGACACGCACACACACACACACACACACACACACACACACACACACACACACCCCAGCAGCAGAGCAGTAGTGGACTAGCCCAGACCTGACCTGTAGCCTTTTCTGCTTCAGAGGGTTTTTTCTCTTGTTGTTTATTCTTCGTCGTACGTAAACTCTGCCATGTGTGAGCTTGTCGTCCAACTTGAGTATTTCACTACTATGACTGGATATCGGTGTGGAAACAAGGAATTCCAAACCCCCGACTGAAGATTTAACCCATTTAGCCCCCTTTGTGGAGACATGTAAATATCATCCTTTCAGATTTTAATGTACTGTAAGCTTTCAGTATGCTGTGAATGGACAAAAAAGGGGGGGTGGGGGTGGGGGGGCAGAAATAGGGCCAGGAGGTCATGCAGATCTTGTGTTTAACTGTCATCTTAAAGTAGAAGACAGATAGAAATTGGTTTCTATAATATTACTGCTCCGTTGCGGTCTGCTGATGTTCAATCCATTGGCTCATGGACTAAGAAGTAAAATTATTGTAATTTTAAATTTCTTCTATGTCTTACGAAATGACAAAAATACTCCAGGGGCCAATTCCTTTAAGTTTGAGTAATATGAACCCTGCTTTTTTCCACTTTGCAAAATTTGCACCATTAGTTTTCCCTTGAAGATTATACAACAGACTTGGCATAGGCTTTTCATACATCACAGCTCTGTTTGCGTAATTGACCCTCAAACAAGCATGCGCAAAGTAACTGTTACATGCCTTTATGGAGATTTCTTAGGCAAAACAAAGTGGAGCTAAACCCACGAGAAGATGAGTTCCACAGTTCATTTGTCTGTGTTACACACAGACCAAACCCCCCCCCCCCCCCACACACACACACAGATGCACACTGAACTCCTGGACTTCTTTCGTCTGAAAGGTGAACGGGGAGTCCGTGGTTCAGTTGTCTGTTGCATTGTAGTGGTCACATCTGGTCTCTGTTGATTGTCACAGAAGTCCATCCAAACCAGAACGGACATCCGGCCCGGCTCACTCGTCGGCTGACAGAGTCTTTGAAACGGGAGGTCAGACACAGTCAAAGGTGATGAGTGACAGCTTAAACTTTTGCTGGAAGCCGTCAAACGTGAAACCAAGCTCGGTGAGGGATCGCGTTAGTGAGAGGTCCTCCATGATGCGGTTGGTCTCCAATGGTTGACCAAAATGTGCTGGGAGTGCTTGAGAGCCGTTTGCTTAGCGCTCCGAGATGGCAACTCAACCTCTCCACGAGGTTAATCAAAAGATTGATCGACAAGGACAGGCACAGGGCTTCTCTTACATACCATAATATAGGACACGTCGTGGAAAAATTACTCAGCACTTAGCAACGGTGAAGTCGTAGTTGCTTCCGTATACTTGTGCAGTCTAAACAGGCCCGCCAAGATCTTAGAAAAGGGACGTAGAAATGGCTATGGTCATTTTCTTTTGTAAAACTGTTGTCACAATAAAACGTCTAATAGGGACAAACTCCCAAAAAAGCTACGTATCATTGAGAGTTTAGATATATTTGTTCTTTTTTAGCATATGTTTCACCATTGGTGTCTTGGTTTTTAGTTTTTAAGACGTTTGTTGAGCGCTGTGCCTGTTGTCTTATACTGTAGCCTGCAGTACCCGTGGTGCACAGTAAGGGGGCGATGACCCCTCCCTAGACACAACAACATCAACTATGACGGCACATCTGTAAATTGTACAACCTGTCAGATTTCTTTTTATTCAACGCCTCAATGCATGGGACTGCAGCGTACGCAAACTTTTTGTCACAGGCCAAAACTCCACTCAAACTGGAGAAGCTGGAGTCCGCAAGCTGGAAATGTCCGGCAGCTACCACAAGGTTGTCTATTGTAGAACACAGTATAGGGGTGGGAGAGGAGCCTGGAGAGACTGAACTGCTTTGCGAACACGTCCGTGATGCCGTCTGGAGAGCTCCTCCCCTTCCGGCCCCTGCTTGGCTTCAAAGGTTGGGAAACCCCCAGCACAAATGTTCAAAAAGCCACGGCTTCCCTCCACTTTTGCCAACCAGAGGATCATGGTCACTTGAGGAGTGAGTGATATGCTGTCTGGGAGCTAGTTGCTCCAAAAGAAGAAGGAAAAAAAAACACATTTTATATAGTGCATTATATGTGATTGTGTACAATTTGCTGATACCCTGATGATGGTGTCCATGTATGGAATATTTGGTATGTGGCTTTCTCAAGACGGCATGAAATAAAATGTATAATTCACGTAGTTCTCTGTTTTTGCAACTGTTGTGTCAAATCCACTCTGTTGTGTCATCTTCTCACTCTGATACAGTTTACGTTCATATACTCACAAAAGTTGCTTTTAGTTCTGCAGACCTGTTGATCAGTCAGACACATAGGAGAACATCAAGCAGTCAATGTGGAAGCCAAGTCTCTTAATAAAACACTACCCACACCAACCCCAGACCTATTAGCAATGGGACAGTTGCTTATAGACACGGGGCAATAAGTAGAGCACACAAAGAAAGTGGCTTGTCGTCTAGATGCAGCTTAGAATGCTCAATCCCGCTCTCCATTTTCTGGCATTTATGGAACCTGAGAGTCACTTTTCTATTGTTCATACAAATGCCAAATGCTGTTCATCAGGTATTGTACTTTTATTTGGTTAATGTGCCCACATATTTTCTAAGATTTATTTACCTTTCTACTCAACATTCATGAGAATAGTACAAATGCAACAGTGGTAGTAAAGGGCTCATTATTCCTGTAATAAACTGCATCATGCTAATGTTCTGTATTAGCCTGGGGTCCTCGGTTTTTACATTTCTTTCTCAGTTTGAAGGTCAAAGCCACTTATATATATATAAATATATATTCATATTTGTATGTATCGTCATCAGGGTTTCTGGAGAACATGAAACATACAGTATGTACAAAATATAAGAATATGAGAAATATATTAAGTGGAAAACACTCCATACTGTACCTGTTTTTGTCCATTTCATTTGTGGTATTCAATGAAAACCTTGAACAATTTCAGTTGCATTAGGATAAAGGCCTATGTTGAATGCAACAGGTATGAGAGGGGCAATAACTTGTTTTCTTATACCAGAAAGTTATATAACTATATGTACATGTACATATATATAGTTTATTTATAAGATCTTACACATACATATATACATGTATGTATACATAAGATCTTTACCTTCAGATTTTTCATAGCAAATATTCAAATATGGAAGTTCATGACAAATACCACAATGATACCTGGAAGTCATTTTTTTTATTTACAGTATCTGTAACTATGTTATGTACAGATGATATAGATATGAAAACTTGTATAAAATATGTATCACACTGGAACACAAGAACATTTTGGAGCCATTGGTTATGTTTTTATTTTTGAACAACTCTTCTTTAATTGTCTGAATGTTATGGACAGCCTTTTCACATCATCGTTAAATAAAGTGAGACTGAAAATAATACCATTAACTTCTTTAATCTATAGACAAGGAAAACATGTTCAATCATTGCATTTTATTGACATCAGAAACAAAGATTCATAAAAGGTAACCTTGTTCGCTTATAATACAACATCATGTTTAGTATGCCTTTTGGTCATATTTATGCGTAATTATACTTACTGGATACGTCATTCCTCAACTCATCATATACATTCTGACAGAGTTTATGAGTGGGAAAGGTGTGATTGACAGCCAGGACATGCTAAGACTAATTCATTATTATTGCTATGAACACGTTCTGCACATTTAATTACAGGTGCCTACTAAAACCTTGCTCACCAGACTCCAGTGTTGTACCATCAGTGAGTGTGGTGGTCATGATCCAATTTTGTTCAATTCAGATATTTCAATAGGAAAGACCTGAATCATTGCGCATGGTCTTAATCGCCTCTGAACTGTTAACTACTCAGATATTGGTGTTTAGATCAAGCTGCAGATGCCAGCCTGTGCATTGCAGTTTTAATGTTGGCTCTTCAACATGACTAAAAGCTTTCCCATAACATCACAAAGAGAAAAGGAAAAAAAGTGGGAATACAGCATGCTCCCAGGCCGTACCAAAAGCACTTTCTGGACAAACGGTTTGAAATGTCTGTAATCCCACTATAGGCTGGCAGGGAGTGGTAGGCAGAATGAATTTGTGAAGAAAAGGCCTGCATGTTGAGGATGATAAATAATTGAACTGTTTGGGACCAAAAGGCAAACCGGGTGGAGGGAATGTGTGCGTGTGTGGGTTTGTGGGTGAGAGAGAGAGTAATATCAGATTGTACGCTACAGTGTGCTCTAGTGTCAGAGACAGTAAGTCTTTCCCATCCCTGCCTTAAATATTTAGTGTGTCAGCGCTAGACAGAGGGCTCAGGGGCCTGACTTTGTCCTGCATGGAGATGCAGCTTGGGCTTAGGCCCAAGACCAGCTCCCTCAAAATAGCATAAAAGTACATGTTCGAACCCATCATAAGCATAAAGGATTTAATACAAATATGAAATGATGCAAGGAACAAAACAGCTACAAGTTTTTACTATTTTGCTACGACTGCATTGGAAGTTGTTGCTTTATCAGAATCCAAAGCGCACTGCTTACCAGAACAGTACCCAAGCTATTGTAGAAGGATTGTGTGCCTAGTAAGCCAAGCGTGCGGTGTCTGCCATGAGTCAAAGTCTAGCCAGTGAAACCTGTGTCTGGTTCACATCGTGCTGTTTAAATAGAAGCTGATTAAGTTGACCTGGTGGAGGAGGAATATCAATTTGACATGCACTCATCTGAAAAGGTTCAATATGAGAATTGAAGGTCTGACCCGCCCATAAACCCGGCTGCGTTCCATTCCAGGAAGGTTTCCTCCAGCATGCCCTTTCTCACAGTTTGGCTCATTTCCCAGGATACATCGAATACTTCGAAATCTAAAGGAGCAAAAAGCTTGTTTCAAATCCTTTTCGACCGATTTCGTTTGTCAGGCACCGAGTGAAAAAGATTTGTACTTTGGACACCGCCAATTGTCTCTTAGCTGTGTGGATGGGATTCACCTGCATACAGTCATCAATCCTGCTGTCAAATTGAAGCATCAGTGAAATGATTCAAGAATTAGGTCTGCATTATTCAGGAGCCTTAATATATGGCCACAGTGTCCCTAAACCTAATACCACGCCCTGTTGAAAAACACTTCTTTCCCAGATGGGTGTGTAGATTGAGCGGTGCCTCCATACATACAAAGCAACAAGATTAGGGACAGAGTTATGGCCCGTGCTTGCGCTCGCCCGTCCATAAATTTATGACCGGCCCATTATCATGGCACAGCCCACAGAACACACTGTAAATCTGACTGTTCGTCCTGCGTCCTTGAGCCATCTTACCCTGCTTCACCCTGCTGGAGGCTCCACCATGTCAGCCCTCTGCTGGAACCCAGTGCTCAACGATGCACCATTTGCACCGCAGAGCACTGCTGAAGAGCAGACCAAGTGCTCTGTCGTAGAGCACAAGCACGTACTAGTGCCTTGCGGTGAACACACACCGTTACTCAACACCATCGTGTAACTATCCTACTTTTGTTTTGCCTAGTGCGCAACTTTATCAAAGGCAAAACAGACAGGAAATACAAAAGATTTATTATGTTCAGATATACAACAAACAAAAGTGACACAAGATGCTGTTTGGAAACAGTAGAACGGAGCAATTTGAACCAACAGAGTAGTACTGGCAACCCTGCAGTGGTCGTAATATTTTGCTAGGATGATAAAAAAAAAAAACGTTTAAAGGCGAATAAGCTTCAAATGCCAGAGAAACAGAATGTCAGAGCACAGTGCTGCCAGGGTGTAGGACAAGTAAGATTGCCACAGTATACAAAAAAAAATGGAAGCAGCTCCACCAACCCCTGACATCCTAACAACGCCGCCTCCAACTATCCTCCGTCCTCCTATCTACTTGCACGGCCTGAGACACGGGGGCTAGGGGGTATGGCTTCCACACAGCTGTCACAGAGTGCCAAACGGCTGCCCAGAGAACAGCCGTGGCCTAAGTGCCCCAGACAGCCCTGTAGCCTCGCTCGACGTCACCCAGAGTGAGACATGATGGAGTGGCTGACCGCCGAGCCGGTCTACAGCGCCAGCCGGTTGACGTTGAAGATTTTGACAGAGTGGTCCGCCCCGGCGCTGGCCAGCTGCACCCAGGAGCTCTCCTCTTCCTCCTCTGTCTCTCCGATCGGGCCGGTCCCGGCGCGGCCCGCCCGCGGCCTCCATCGCAGCCTCTTCACCGTCAGCGTGTGACTTTGTCTGGGGAAGAAAAGGTGTCACGGCAGATAACATGGAGATAAAGGAATGCTGGAGGTAGTGGTGGGTCTGTGGAGTCCACTGGAAAAGCACAGAGAAAGAGAGCTAACTCTGGTGTCCCTATCTCTCCACCATGCAGGGGTGGCAGGGTAGATTTCCAAACAGCTGATGAAGCAGTAACGGCCCGCCTATTCACATAGTTAGCTGCATAATCAGCACAACGGCTTTCTCTGTAGGCTAAAGCAAAGCTGATGCTGCAGCGAAGAACAACCCCTTATTTGAAACCTCCCAAACTTTCAAGACAACAACCACTGAGAATAGTCCCTTCACCTTATATCCACTCTGTCCTTTTACTTAGTGCAAACCAGACACACAAACAGACACACACGCGCACACACAGGAGAAGCCGTTTTCCCCTCAGTGCTGTTAAATTGAACTTTGACTGAGAGGCTCGGTGCCATACACACTCAGTCTGTGTAGAGCCAGTGGGGCCTCTGCAGACAGCAGACTGAGTCTGCACCTGTTTCTCACCCAGATTTACCTCCACCGCCGGACGCTGCAAACCGGGCTGATCTCAGAGCTGTGAACGAGTCCTCGCGTCACACAACTACACTGAATGACTCCTCTGGACGGACAAGAGCGTTACCGTGTGCTTCACCTGCTGTCCCGGGGTTCGCTTTGTTGTTGGGCTACGTGTGTGTGTGTGTGTGTGTGTGTGTGTGTGTGTGTGTCTGTGTATAAAAGGATACGAGGCGTCCGTTCCTCCACATGCGCTCCAGTCCGAGGGTCCAGGCCCGGCAGGGTCCTGGCTGGGCCTCCACTTGTAGAGAAGCACCCGGCCACTCTCCAGCCCCACGGCTAACAGGTAGCTATGAAGGGACACGCACAGCAAATCACTACTTCATGGTGAAAAAACAAACAGGGCAGTCTTCTATGAGATACGAAAACATAATTCCCATCAGGTTAAGAAGACCTATGTGGTAGAGGTTAGCGTTAGGGTGCAGGCTAAAGGCACCTTGACCTAACAGGAGGTAAATATGACAGCGGGTTAGCGTAAGGGCTGATACCTGTGGTCAGCGCAGTGGAAAGGGCAGAAGGCTACCGCCGTGGCAGAGTCCCCCACATCCAAGATGGAGGAGCAGGGGCCAGCTGAAAGGGTGGAGGGGTCAGCACCTGCCTGGGAGCTGCAAGGGCCCCACACAATGACCTGGAAAAACACACACACACACACACACACACACACACACAACGAGCTTCGTTACTGAAGTCATAGAAATAGTCTTTGAAGTAAGACATAAGACGTAAGACGGACTGTTTGTACCTTTTTGTCTCGACTGGATGTGACAAAATACTTGCTGTCGGAGCTCCAGTCACATGACCAGATGATGCGCGTGTGGACGGCGCTCTTCTTCCCGGTGTGAGCGCACAGAGAGAAGTGGGGCTCTGCAAACACACAGAGAGAGAAGCGCCTAAACGTGCTAGCCACTGTGACCGCATACAGTACACATGAATATACAGAAGACAAAGAGTTGCCTTTTGTTGTGGCCCTGCAGTGTCAACAAACAAACAAACAAACACAAGCAGACACCAGAGAAAGCAAGCCGCGGCCCAGCAGCTCTTTGGAGCACGGCGTGGTCTCTGTGACCGGCCGCTCACTCCCACTTCCTTCCAGCCTGCGTGCTGTTCCCCCCTCCAGAGCTTGTTGACACGCTGCTGGCTTTGTCTGTCCACCTGCATCAGGCCCGGCTCCACACACACACACACACACACACACACACACGCATACACAGCTACACACACACACACTCACAGCCACATAAACACAGCCACACACATACACATTCACAGCCACACACACACACACAGCCACAAACACAGACGTCCACGTGTTGTCGCCAGCTCCAGCTACTCCCAATCCCAGACTCTGAAGTGAGAGCTGTCCAGCCCCACCACACACCAGTCAGACCTGCTTAGTCACATGGAGGAAGAGGAGAGAGAATGGAAAACATAGAGGTGGAGAGAGATATTAAGACATAGAGAGAGAGAGAGAGAGAGAGAGAGAGAGAGAGAGAGAGAAAGAGAGAGGGAGAGGGAGAGAGAGGGAGGCGGTAGAGGCGGGGTGGACATGTCTGCTGGCTGTTGCCCCTGCTGGGCGGCTGCTGCAGAACAACAATGACAGGAGGGGAGGAAACACGACGGGGCGGCGGGGACGGAGGAGAGACAGAGGAGAGGGAGGGAGGACAAGCGCTCGCGAAGGAGGTAGGGAGGAAGAAGAGAGAGAGCGAGAAGGAGGGGAGGGATGCTTGATCAGCCCCGACACAGCATAACGTCTCCAGCGGGGGGGAGGGGTTGCGCACGGTACCGCTAAGAGATTCAGCCCTCAACCAGAACAGACTGGAGCCCCCCCACTGCCTCACACCCCTGTCCCCGCCGGCCTCACACAGCCTCCAGGGAGGAGGGGCGTCGGGCCAGTTAGCCACTGTCAGTGTCTATTCACCTGACCGCCCGCCCGCCCGCCAGCCAGCCTGCCAATCACCCAGCCAGCCAGCCCGCCCACCCGCCAGCCAGCCAGCCAGCCAGCCAGCCAGCCAGCCTGACAATCACCCACCCAGCCAACCAGCCAGCCAGCCGGAGGGACGTCAGACAGGATGCCAGGGGGCAGGATGAGAGCCGGCCCTGGGGGCCAGAGGGACAGGCCTGGTCAGAGCTCTGGTGACTCTCAGCGGCTGCTCCCAACACACGTACGCATGCACGCGAGCACACACACACACACACACACACGCTTAGTTCCATTTCAAGACCATGGCGGCTTTGATTGTTTTCACAAGGTCCTGTGAAATTTCTCCGAAATGTAAAGATGAACATATTCTTATTGCAGTGTCACGCCACATGTTGAACTGAACATACAGGGATTGTACCTGCATTGTCTAGCAATGGTGCGTCCCGTCTCCAAAGCGACCAGGTCCTGTCACGAGACACGGCCAATAGGAAGTTGGCGTCGGGGGAAAAAGCCATCTGGGTGACGGTGAGGGCGTGGCAGGGGAGAGCCTGTAGCTGGCGCCATGACGACACGCTCCACAGCAACACCGCAGCATGTTCCGGCTTGGATGCCTACAGAGGGAGGGAGAAAAGGAAAAAGATGATGAGGCTAAAGACACAGAGTGTGTGTGTGTGTGTGTGTGTGTGTGTGTGTGACGGCTCACAGCTGTGTGGTCAAGGTCAGGGTAGCCTGGCCTGCGGAGCTTCACAACAGTCTACAGTCAAAATTGGCATGACTAACCTCACAATCTGGCACTGGACCGGTAAAAGGGGGTTCATTTGAGTTTGTGTGAGTGTGAGTGTGAGCGTGTGTGTGAGTGTGAGTGGAAAAGAGCTGGATTCTGCGTGACGTGGAAGATCTGCTGTCCTCGTCCTCCAGAGGTCTGAGTGATGTGGGAGAGGGCCGTGGCAGCACTGCGGCCATACAGACAAGGACCCCCCTCCCCCACCCCCTCCCCTCCCTATGTCATGAGCTCAGTGCGGGCGCCGTGTGTCCCTGGCTGCCCTGTACTGTGTGGTCTCAAGGCAGTCACACTGCAGCCGACAATGGATTGGTGAAGGGACAAGGCTTTGAAAACAATTACCCTGGCGCTCGTGCGCGCGTGTGTGTGTGGGAGAGAGATAGACATTGGGCGGGTGTGTGTGTGTGTGTGTGTGTGTGTGTGTGTGTGTTGTTTTGGCCTCTAGCCTTGCCTCGTCTCGTTACCTTGCATGCGGAGGCCACCACAGTACTAGCGCTGTCAGATGCCAGACAGAACATCTCAAAGCCATGGCCATACCTGAAGGAGGGACAAGGAGGATAAGAAAAGATTCAACTCTAAGCTGCTCTTGCTGTGAGTGCTTAGTGAACTGACTTGTAAATGTTGGTATGATGAAATGTCTACAATCAAGTATAGGACCAGGGATGGACAGAACAAGAGGAGGAGAGTGTTAGGAAAAAACCTCACAGTTTCTGGACCTCAGGCCATAGTGTGTTCTGGAGGAGATGGTCTTCTGGTGGCGGCTCTGCACACACACGTACACACACACACGCGTACGTACACACGCACACGCACACACGCGTACGCACACAAACACACAATGAAAATGCAGCACGCAAGACACTCAGAAAAGCATTCCACAAGCTTCCAATATATTAAGAGCAAACTTACATTCAAGTAGCTATTACTATTTGCCGTTTTAAATCCTCCCAAATTTTTTGAAAGAGGGAAAATGTAAAAGAGAGCGTAAGGGAAAAGGAGGTTTAGTGAAGGAGAGCGAGACAAGGGGAACTCTCGAGACAGGCAGAGAACAAGATTGAGCGCCCCGAGACAATGCTCTGTGACAGTCACCCATTCAGCCTGTATGAGCATTCGACTCCCTAAAAACCCCAACCCCTCAACTAGCTGTTCTCTAAAAAAAAAGCTATTTTGAAACAGCGGTGGCTTTATCTTCAATTCTCAACGGCAGTGTGCTTGAGGGATGCCATTAAGCCCTGTGCCAATCATCGACGCACATACAAGTCTATGTCTCCTTCGTTTTGTGCAAACGTGAGCCTCTCTGCCCCCCACCCCCACCCCTTTTCTTACTGGTTCCCGGCTTCATTTTGTACCTAATTATTTTTCTTTCCGTTCCCTGCCCACAGCAGCCAATCAGAGCAGTGGGATTGTTCCGCTAAAAACCGCGTGTCCGCCTGGTTGCTCTCCGTCTAGCTTAGGGGGGGGGGGGGGTCAGCGATACTTCTACTTTGCAATCCTACTATAAGCCCCGCTGTCTAATTAGCTCCGTGGATTACTGGGCTTCGATCGCCGTGGTGACAGCCCTCGTCAGAGAGAGGCCCGGCGGTTCTAAGGGCCCTCGTGGGCTTGGTATCATCGTCCTTCATCACATGCTTCTAAGTCCCTCCCCATGTCTCAAACCCACACGCTCTCTCCTTTCCACAGTCTTGGACGCGTTCTCCTCCTCCTCCTTCTTTTTCCACCTCTTTGGGTCCTATTGTCAGTGCGTGTGCAGGAATGCCACCGGTGTCCTGAAGCGTTGCGGTTCACACATCGGCTCCAATGCGCCCCAGACCAAACGAGTGACAGAAGGAGGAGTAGTCTACTGACTAGTTGTTGTGCTTGTCCTGCAGCCCATTTGCAAGAGGGAGAGCGCGCTAGTCCCTCATTGGACAGGGTGTTATGTTTATGGAAATGTTACCTCACATTTAATTTGATCATATCAGAAAAGAGTATGAACACAGATTTGTCTTCTCCTTTTAGTTTGCCTGGGATACGTTCAAGCAAAGAAAAGTAGGTGTACTTGCAGTACCTGTGAGGTTGAGAGGGTGAAAATAGGACTCCTGGTATTGATCAGAAACGCTGTTTAACCCAGGTTCCCCGTCCATATTATTCTTTGGAGCAAGATCACCTGGTGGCCAAACAAACAGCATAAAATTGTTTAATATAAACCGATAAAGAGTTGTACAGTAGACTAGAGTTGTACGGCGACTGCTTTATGAATAGGATGCTCTATTTGGTTTGAAGAGTGGCTGAGTGGAGTTGGCGGTACCTTGAAACACAGCCTTATTGGACAGGCCTAAAGCCGGTGTGCTGGCTCCCTCAGGAAGGTCTGCTGTGTCCTAGATAACAAAAATACACACAGTCCCAATGGTGAATGTAATACTTGGTCAGACACAGCATTAATAATACACTCCAGACACTATACAATTAAACATGCTTTCAAAAAGTATCTGCTGACAAGTAAAAACCTGTTTATTATTTGGCGAGGGCTACTTTGTATGGTAATTAAATAGTGGTCGACCAGCATTGGTGAGAATCCTTAAACCAAACAAGCGCTGTGGATTTGAACTCAAACATGTTGCTTTCCAACATTCTACAGTCTCACCGTCACCATGGAAACTACAGTTAATGGCTGGCAATGGTAAACTCTGAATTTGGGCTGCTCACACTGGAGGCCAGCATCCTTTCAAGGGATGTGCCGGAGATGTTGGCGAAGTTCTCCACAAAGTTACGGGGGGCACGGAAAACTCGGAGGACCTTCTCGTCCGCCCCGGACACATACTGAAACCGCCCAACCATTGCAAGGCACTGCATGTCATAGCCGTGAATCTGAGGGCGAGAGATCTCATGCCAGGTTCTCTGAAATAGAAGAGGAAACGGTCACAGTTAAATAAAGAAACTAACTGCTGCTTGATAACAGGTTTCACTTCAAGATAAACGTAGTTCCTTTTGGCACATGTTTTAAAAACACAACGCTACAAGTATGGACGGAACACAACAGGCCCAAGGAGTTCCCCTTTTGCACAAAACAGGAACCTCCCCCTGAGAAGATTTCAATAGGAAGTTGGCAGAATAGAAACCTCAATACACAAAAGTTAACTAGTCATATTGCGCAGACAACACTGCCATCAAGTCAGTCAGCAAAATGTTGCCACTGCTTATACTTCTGATGGCCTTCCCTGCCCATTCACATGGAGAAAACCCTGGGATGAAGCTCATTTTGACCAACAAAGCCCAACAGTACGTGCAATCCAGAGGGAGCGAGCTGATCCAGGAGAAAATTCAGTCTGCGCAGGCTCCAGACGTCAGGGGGAGTTTCAGCCTGGGCCTGCTGGGAGACGTGGACTACGTCCTCAGCGGCATCCAGGTGACCGGCTGCAGCCTGCCCCAAGTCTCTGTCACCTTCTACCCGGAGGCCGACGGCCTCAAGGCTGCCGTGTGGGACCTGAGCGTATCGGCCTCGGGAAGGTGGCAGACCCACTACGGGCTCATCCACGATGGCGGCTCCTTCGACCTGGCCGTGTCCGACGTGGGCGTCAGCTCCGTGGTGAGTCTGGGAAGGGACGACACGGGACATTTACACGTCTCCAGTGCTTTCTGCTCCGCCAGCGTCGGGGGAGTCCGCATCAACTTCCACGGTGGTGCTTCCATCGTCTTTCAACCTTTTGTAGACTTATTCCACAGACAAATAAGAGACATGGTCGTTTCCAAAATCTGTCCGGCCGTGGAGGATTTGATTGCCGAGACAGAGGTATACCTTGCTGGGCTGGCGGTCTCTGTCCAAGTCAACCAAGATCTGCTCGTGGACATCCCTCTCATGACTGCCCCCACCATTACAGCATCGAGCCTGGGCCTTGACTTTAAGGGTGAGTGCCACACAAGCCAGCAACCCACGGAACCCCCATTCAAAGCCGAGCCCTTCGAGTTGGCTCCGCAGGAGAATTACATGCTCTCCTTTGGCCTGTCGGAATTCTCGGTGAACTCCGCTCTCTACGCCTATTTCTCGGCTGGGCTGCTGAAAGTCCACATCGACGACAGCATGATCCCCCACGGCTCTCCCTTCCACCTCAACACCAGGTCCTTTGGACTGCTCATCCCAATTCTTCCCAAACAGTTCCCTGACATGCTCATGGAGCTCGGTGTGTCGGTGAGTGAACTTCCCATGGTGAACTTTGTCCCCGGGGCGGTGGAGATGGGACTCGTGGCTCAAGTCGAAGCCTTTGCCGCCTATCCAAATAAAACCCTGGCTCCACTGTTTAAAGTCAGCGTTCATACGAGCTTCAGGCTTAAATTGCAGATTTCACAGTGGAGATTAAAGGGATCAGCCACCATGGGCAATCTTACTCTGACACTGGTATCAAGTGAAATTGGAGTATTTCCGACTGCAGCTCTGGAGAATGCAGTGAATATGGTAATGAGGGTAGTAGTGCTAGCTAGGCTGAATCTCCAAATGGCCCAGGGCGTGAGTCTGCCAGTTCCACTACACCTTCCACTGTGCAACCCTGCATTGAGTGTAGAGAAGGCATACCTAAGTTTCTTGTCTGATCTTAATTAAGGTTTAATGTTCTGATCACCACATGAGAATCAATAATTATAATTGGAGAAAATGTTTCATTCTGATTTATTGTTGTTCCTGAATTAACATTGCAATTCTCTACTGACCAGTCTTTTCCAATGTGAAGGTGTGGACTTAAACAAATAGCTCAATCAATCATTACTTATGCAGAAATAGGTGTCTAGTCTGCTACGGTTTGTCGCGGCCAATTGAAGTGTTTATTTGCAGCCAAATTAAAATTATCACAAAAAAAAAAAGGGTACGGTACATTTTGTTTTACGGCAATATGAAATAATTCTCTTTCAGAGCTGTGAACTAGGTCGTGCTGTTCATATTAATCTGCCATGAAATGCTGCCATGTCCTATATAATTAATTTGCAAACTAAATAGACAATAAAACACACTTGATAAAATGTGATGAATGTCTTTGTCATCTATTGAGGCTTCCTCTTAATGTGACTGCATTGAACAGAAAAGCTTCTGCACGAGGAGGGGGGGGGGGTTACAGGATCGATGTCTTGAACAAAGTGTGTGTCGCAGATCGACTCTGTATTGAATGGTCTATGGTGTGTACCTTGGTGGAGTGTTTGGCCCTCCAGGGCGTAAGCAGTCTGGTGGTTTGGTCTGAGCCCACACTGAGGACAAACTCTCCCTCAGGGTCCCAGCTCAGGTCCTGTACGGCGTTGAAATGGCCGGATATCACCACCCCTGGACTCCACTCTCCCTGTGGAAAAACACACACGCACACATGCTAAGTTAGGACAACATGCCTAGTGTAATTACCAGTGTGCAACTCTTCTACCCCTCACTCAGACTTAATTACAACGGCCAGGGCATTCCTAATCTCTACTCTGTCCGACAGGAAGATCACAGCCAGTACTTCAGGTTAGAGTACCCACATAACCTAACTCGGCCCTAACCCATCCCTCTGTGTGTAAGAACACTGCACAGACAGGTGTCGGTCAGCGCTAACCAATAACACCCTGAGGACTCCAACGGCTCATTATCTCTCAAACAGCCCCGTTGGACTGAACATGCCCTCAGCCTTCCCCTGCTTGTGACTGGGCTGGAACGGGGACATCCAGCTGGGCCACGGGAAGCCACGGCGTGGCCTCAGTCACTGTGACTGACGGTGTGGGGACCTGGAGAGACTAATTACACTCATCCCTGTCTGCCTCTCGCTAACACAGCGTGCTGAACGGAAAAGTTATCCAAACTCACTTTTAAAAGGGGCCCCATGTGCTCCCAATAATACAGCCATTCCTCTTCGCCATGTCTAAAAAGGGTTCCATCTGTTTGTTGATCTACTTACACCTTGTCCCGTGTTTAATGTGCCTACTCTGTGGGCGTGTGGAACTATGTCTGCACCCAGGAGCCTCACCTCTCTGTCTGGGTTGTGGGACCACAGATGGAGAGCGCCGTGGAAGGCATGAGCCACCATCATGGATCCACATGGACTCATCTGGCAGCCATAGAACCCCAGAGTGTTCCCGCCTACCTCCCCGACCCGCACCTGGGGGGGACAGAGACAGACAGACAGTCATACAGTCATACAGACAGACAGACAGACAGACAGTCAGTCAGTCAGACAGACAGTCATACAGTCAGACAGACAGACAGACATACAGACACAGACAGTCAGTCAGACAGATACTCAGACGAGGGACCTGGAAGCCCTGGAAGGCCTCCACGTATCTGCCATCAGGTGTGTTGAGGACACTCAGTTTCTGGGTCAGAGGCCAGCCTCTCCACAGTCACACATGAAAAGCTATTCCCGGTATTGACGTTAGTCTGTTTTGACAGGATGAATACCTCATCGGCAATGGCATCAGTCAAACCAAGCCTCGCAGTGCCAATTTCAGTTATTTTAATCCCATCGTACAGCTTACACTATTGGGATAGCCCACCGCCTATCTATTGTTTTAGTTTAATCCTCCTAAAGATTGTCTCTGAGCTCAACTGTGACTTTGTAGAGGAGAGATTTGAAGTCTTGTCTAAAATCCTGCAGAAATTAAAACTGATGTTTAGCATTTGTTTCCATCCAGCACTATTATTAACCAACCCTCAAAATTGGTAATGGTAGATGGGAAAAACAAAATCAAATTAGACCGACAAACAAGATGAGAAATGATGCAAAGCTGCAGTTATAAGACCGGAATAAATACTTTTTTTGTTTACCCCCCCATCGTAGTACATTTTGTCTAATGCGATAATGAAAGCAGCACACCATTGTATTAAATAAATGGTTGCCCAAAAAAAGCAATGTATCAGAATATTAACATGGGATTTGTAGAAATTGGTTCTGGTTGGAAGCCTTTCCTCCATGTATAAACATAATCAGACAGACAGCCTGACCCCTGCATAGCCTTTTGG
The DNA here is from genome assembly GCA_036023535.2 of Galaxias brevipinnis. Lineage (NCBI taxonomy): Eukaryota > Metazoa > Chordata > Actinopteri > Galaxiiformes > Galaxiidae > Galaxias > Galaxias brevipinnis. Next base: position 16,580 of record JAVQIZ010165903.1, read on the forward strand.
CAGCTGAAGAGGCCTGACCAAAAAAATATAATCAAATCAAATTTTTTTTTTTTTTAAATCGCCTTAATCACTATCAAACAGGTGTTGCTTTTTTAAACAGAATCTACCAACAGCAACCACAAAAATATATATTAACTGTATAAAATGTCTTGTTTATCAATAAAGGGTAAAAATATGATTATATGTACATATACATATGACTTCTCAAGGTATGAGACAGAAAAGGACAGAAAGATTATACAATCACCAAATTCTGCAGCGCTGCAAAAGAGGTTTGTTACAGATGCTGTATTTGTACATCTACATTAAGTTGTCCACCTTGCCTATAAAACGCAAACTACTAATAGTATTAATACTAGCATCCTTCATTGTCAAAATATATCAGAAATAAATATTCCAAAAGGCCCAAAGGAAAATAGACCAAACATTGTTTATCTAAACTATAACGACAATAAATGAGATGTACACCAAACCTTAGACCAGCAACTCAGGCCAGATTGGACATAACATGACCTCTTTATCTGATCCTAAGGCCTTGTACGTGAACCGTGTATGATCTATTCAAATCAATAACAGTGCTGTTCAGTTCACCCCTGGAGAGAACAATATAACTATGTCAGCATTGGGCTGTAAGACATATCATTTCTATCCCATACAAATTTGTCTAGTATTTCCAATAATCATATCTTGATAAGATTTAAGTATTTGAAGAACCATTTTCATCCCAACCTTACCTATTTCATACAAAGCAGATAACGGTATAAAAGGCAAATGTTCATGAAAAACCGCATGTGGTGCATCCGCTATCATATTCCCATCTTAAGGAGCTTGCCTTTCTGGACAACAATGACCTTCAAAAAACAATACCTATCCTAAGGCTGGGACAGAGCAGAAGTAATTTCAGCCATAAAAGCCACACGCTCACTTTGAGTGACACAGATGTCCCCTTGCCATTCAGAGAGACAGAGGGAGAGGAGGGATAAAGACGCTAAAGTTGTGGAAGAAAGAGGGAGATAAAGAAAGGAGGACGACGCAACATTAAGCAGATTGATTTTACATTTCCACACACAAGAGCCTGCCCGTAAATCACGGAAAAACATGGTGCGGAGAAAAGGCGTCATCCGTCTTGTTTACGAGAAGGGGAACGATATGGATGCAGCATGCAGGCTGTGCCTTATTGCCCGCCAATAGGGTGAGCGGGAGGAAAGGAATAGGGACAGCAACAGAAAAGGAGGACAGAATTTCTCTCACGTGGAAAACAGGATGAGGGACAGAATAGCTACATCCTAGAGAAAAGGATGAAAATGGGAATTGGATGGAAAGTTGACACTATTCTCAGCATAACAAATGGAAAGGATGGGCATGATCTACTCAGTGGTCACATGGGGATGACAGGTTCACCATTTCCAAATCTGGAATTTCTTTGTCCCTGGTTATACTTCAAAATGACTCTCAACTCACGTAAATGAATGTGTGCTGTAATCAAGTGTGGGCTAAAATGTAAGCAGTACATTGAAGCTATGCTCTTGTAGTGTTGACAGACAGACGGACGGACATTGCTGGATTGCCGCAGTCAGTCCCACTCCTGACTTGTTAATTACCAGTGTGTCTCGTTAGTAAGATGTGCTTTGCTCAGCGGTGGGCCTCTGCCACCCCACTGCTAGCTAGCTCTCCTCGGCCTCTCACCAATTACTCTAATCAGCATGGAGGGGAAATGAAGCGCTTCTTCGCAAAAAGCTGCTAATCAAGACACGGCCACAAATGGTCATTTAGCGCCCCGCTCCTCGGTTCACCAAACTCCCGGCCATGACACACTGAGAGCGTTCCGTGTTGATGATTAGACAGAGGAAAAGCGTCCGCGACACCCGGACAAAAGGAGAGAGGCTAGAACGGCCACTTCGGCTTGTAATTAGGCCAGAGGTAATGCGGCTGTGAAAAACACACAGACGGGCGCTCTTTGTGTTTGACCTTTCACACTCACGATGGCTCTATTCACAAGGCCCTGGTACCATTCGCTTTTTAAGTAAGGCTTTTTGGGAGGATTAATTACAAGCCTTTTGTTAAAGGTGAATTAGACATTTCACCTAGAACACTGTCCACTATGCAAGCCAGGGGCAGGGGGGAAAAACCCTGCGATTAGGAGGGAGGGAAAGCATTGAGGTGTGCGATAACAGTGGTTCAGCTCCCTTTGTAGGTCGGTTGCCTGTCAGTTCAAAGGGTTTTGCTCCCCGCTTGAAAAAAGAAATGAGAGAGAAACAGAGGAATGGGGGGGGGGAGGGGGGAATGGTACACAGGGTAACTCATATAATATGCACTTTGACACCGTACAAAGAGGTTATTCCAGGTGCAGGTGTGTGAGTGGGGGGCCTGAGTCCAAAGGGCCCTTCATACTGGCCCACTGGCACCCTAGGACCACCGGCTGGGGCCTCGCCCCACTGATAAGCCTGGGCCTAACAGCCCTTCATCAGCCCGGGCCCCGTGGCCTTCTACCACACTACCAGGCTACGGCATCCTAATCAGGTTTCCCGCTGTCAGAAGGCGGCGAGACAACGACTGCAGACTGCCAATCTCAGCGTGTTTTGGTGCCAGCCTCTGGGAGAGCAGCCCACCACTTCAAAAGCACCAGGGTGTCACTGATCAGGTGAGGAGTCTTTCTTGTCCTCAGACACAATGACACTTGAAATGATTGCTGTCATTCCTTGCACTAATTTGCGGGGAGGGAGTCCTTAGATCCTTATGGGTCTGTGTGTGTGTGTGTGTGTGTGTGTGTGTGTTTAAGTGTTTGCATGCGTATGGAGAACGGAAGGGGGGCTATTTCTGCATAGGCCTTTGTGTTTGTGTGTGTGTGTGTGTGTATAAGAGATAAGGTCCTGTGAGTTATTGCGGATCTAATTTTTGCCTGATTTCACCTGCCACTCTGGACAACAGCGGGACAGATGGGAAGGGAACTGGCCTTCCGCTCAGTTTCCACGCTTCTGTTAAATATAGCTCAGCGTTGGCAAAACAGCAGCTGTTTCAGGCTCAGAGAGAAGGAGAGAAGAGAGGGAAAAGACAGAGAGGAAAGAATGGAGGAGAAACATAGGAGGAGAGAGATAGACGGAGAGCCAGCTCCGCGAACCGAGAGAGGGACGGCTAGTGATGGAGCGTGAGAAGAAGAAAAAAAAGAGAGAAGAGCACATGCGGAGGATCTGGCATGTGTTCCGTTAGCCCTTCATCCCCCTGTCAATTCTCCCAGGGAGTGTGCTCCACAGACGGGCCGTGTGAGTGACAGGAAAGGGGATGGGGAGGACAAGCCCTTTGGGTCGGTCCAGACACACAGGGCTCCGTCCAGTCTGCCTCTTCATCCATGCCCGTCAAGGCCATCCGCGACACTTTAATGTCAGATGAGTGCAGGAGTCAGAGTGGTGAGCCATGCCGACTTACACAGGGGTCAGTGTGGTGAGCCATGCCGACTTACAGAGGGTCGCGAGGCACACGCAAAGGCCCAACAGCAAGTGACTGGAGGAAAGGGATGCGGTACAGACCTGCTCTGTCCACACTCCTGAGCCCTCCTCAGGAGCCCATAGGATCATGGTCTTGTCCATGGAGGCAGACAGTAAGCTGAGAGGCTGTTGCACTCCACTGCCTGTAGGGGGAGATAGAGAAACAGGCCAAAAATACAACATGAGCAACCATTTCACCTGCGTATCCAATCTCTGGACCTGCAAGGAATGCAAATGAAAAGCTTGTGGTCATAATGAGAGTTACCTTTGTTGAGAGGAGGCCGCCAGTGAACTCCGTAGACACGGTTCTCATGGCCCGCCAACACCGTCTCCAGGCTCACGGCAAACCCTGAAGACACGCCTGCAACCAGACCGCCATTTTGTTAATGTGTACAGTACCAGTCAAAGGTTTGGACACACTTTCCCATTCAAGTGATTGGGAAACTGTGTCCAAACCTTTGACTGGTACTGTAACTACTCAGTATGTATTCTGCGTCCTGAAATCTTTTATTCCAGGCACCGTCCCCTATGCTCTTGGATAAGCACGCTCTACTCTCCTCAAATGATAGATCCCTGCCTCTACTACCCTGTGTTGTAGCTGCTGTATCAGCCGGGAATTGCACTAGCAAAAACCTTTACCGTGGCATAACAAAAAACAAGCTAAAAGCGGATTATTATCGCAGTATTCAATTTGCAATGCAGTCTCACTAAGATATGAAAAATAAATAAAAAAAGTTTTGAGTCACATAATGAACACCCTTTTATACCCGACCTTTCATTTAACTCCTCACCTTTTTCCTTGACTTCAAACACGTCTTCTTTCATTTTGATGAGGGTGTTATCCACTTGGTGGGAGCCGGTGTTACCTCCGGGCTTGGCACACAGCCGCCACACACGAATCAGACAGTCCTGGGAACAGCTGGCCAGTAGCAGCTCCCCGTCTGAAAGGGTTAAAAGAAGACGAGTGGGGACGAGAACTAGTCGGGATAAGTCACCGCTGCTAGGAAAATCTAATCCCACTGTACCCCTTATAGAGAATGAATAGAGATCTAATCCGATTGCATTTCTTACTGGAAGTGAGTGTCTTTGCTGGACCATGAATCACTATGCGTTAGAGGTTAGAACATAGTTCAACTCAGAAAGGAGCGACGGTTGCGTCTTTCAGTGTTTGTTCAAGGCCTTAGTTAATGGTATTTAACTTATTTCTCCAACTGATTCTGAATCAGTAGTGTTAGCCACACTGTGTTCATCTACATCTCTAAAACCACACTAGCCCCAAACATAATATAAAGCTGAGCAAGTGAATTCAAATTCTACAGTTCCCTCATCATTATTTTTTTGGACTTCACAAACGTAGCAGTGAAGGAATTCTGCAATGCCTATGGGGATGGTGCATATAAATGAATATGTCTCTCCGTAGCTGGGCAGTGTGGAGTGGGCCATAGACCGTGAGTGGGCCAGGGGACACCAGTGGAGAGAGCTGGTTAAGGAGATGGAATGGCCTTACAAGGCCTGAAGAGCTGAACACTGAAGGAGGCCTGGAGTGGCTTACACAATCTGTGTAGGCTTGAATTGAACCAGCGGGACGCATGCACCGATTTGGGATGTGGACGAGGGGCAGTCACAGCGGGAATAACATCCACCATAACTGCAATATTTTGGAGGGATTTTCAAGTTCAGCGGTGTGGACAAAATGCAAGCAGATCCGGTGGTAAAAAGAAGATCTGCTGTAAAACAAAGTGAGGGTCTGTGCCAAAGTAATTATGGGCTGGTGGAAAATAATGGCGAGAAGGCCAGAAAAGGGGTAGTTCTATTGGCCTGTGCCAGTTTGGGATTGATTCCCGAGTTAAAACTGTGGTCGGCAGATCACGGTGTCATAACGGTCACCTCTCGATGCCCACTCGACTCCACGGATCCAGTCCTCATGTCCCGGCAAGGACAGAGCCTGTTTAAACTGCAAGGGACAAAGAGATAGTAGGTAGGCTGTTACGCTAGCGTTAGTAATATGGCGCAAAATCAAAATCTTTCAAGCTGTTATTATGTGCGTCTGAGCTTACCTGTCCATCAAACTGTACATACAGATGAACCTTGCAGTCATCGCCCCCGCAGGCGAGTATGGGCACTGCAAGAAGTGGAACAGGGTTAGTTACGTGTCAAACAGTCAGGCGTACTGAGGCTTGATGCATACATTAGCATCTACTTGTTTTTAAAACAGCTTGAATGGCAATGGGGAGAAGAGAGGGGGATCAGGGAAGAGGGGATGGGAAGGGAGAGTAGAGCTCCATACACAGTACAGCCATGTAAAACAGAGCCAGGAGAGAAAGATGGACACTTCAAGCACAAATTGCATTCTGAATACGCCATTCAGTTACAGACACAAAGTACAGGGGCAAATGGAGATGGATGACATGAAAGGAGAGTTGTGGGTATTTTGAAGCGCCGTCGAGGTAACAGCTTAAGCTTACCTCGGCTGCCTGGCAACAGCGCCAGGGAGACATCCATCACGAAGCCGTTGCCGAAAAATATTGTATGGATGCACTCCACTGACACACACACACACACACACACACACACACACACACAGATAATTAGGCATTATAATTCAACAAGAAGAATGTAGCTACAAAATGACTACGAAGTTATGCAAAAAATATTTCCATGCATAATCACCTTAATCACCTGCACCCAATGACTTAATTAAGTGACTTTTAATAGAGATAATATTTTTTAATATATAAAAAAGCCAGTTAAGTAGCTTTGGAACTCACTCACTCACATATTTTCTCTTGCTATCACATGCAACAAGAGGTTGAAATTTTAAATCATAACAAGGTAGTGTAAAAATAGATATGTATGATTCTTGGAGGTCGTATATGTCTATCTACGTGGGGTTGGAAGGCCAGTAAAAGGTTATGTTATTACAATAAATGGGCTAAATTAGGGTACCGTTATGTGCAAAAAAACCACAAACCCCTACATAGGTGAACTGTGTCTTGGATAATAGTCAGACACAAAAGACAAATCTAGTGACCACATGTTTTAAAGCACAGTTCAGTTGCATTACATATTATTGCTGTAACACATGATTCATTGCAGCCTTTTCATGAGAGAGCCCAAGAGTAAAATATTCTTATTCCATGTGAGACCAAGCCATTGATTGGTTGAGTCATTGGAAAACCCAGTGACCCAAATAAACTCCTCTAGGAATATCATTAGCAATTTATGTAAGAGCAGCATTGGTTCAGATGCAGGCTTGTACCACCCTGTCACAAATTACTCTCCTTTTTGTGTGCACATTTCAATAAATCAATGAGTAACTTAAACAATAAACCCTTGTCTTGAAAATTACTTTATTTATCCATAGCTACAACATCCAACAAACACGGTAAACATGCTAAACTAATACAAATAAAAATGTTTTCAGCTTACTTTACAATGATATTACACTGAGCCATAATGGGTAGCACTGTAATTGAGAAAAGCTATTGCATACTCTGTTGCCCTGCCACTTTGCTGTATATTATTCTTTAAATCTCAATAATTCTAACTCAACATTCTTAAGACACCACTGGAGGTTCTATGGGCTGTTCTGTGATGATGTCCTACCTTTATCTTCACGGCAGAGCCACATTCTGACAGTAGAGTCTGACGCTGAAGAGGCCACGAGTATCTGAGAGTCCTCCAGAGGGATAGCATCCACAGCACACACAGGCCCGGAGTGGCCTGTGCACTCCACAGACTGGACAAACTAAGGGGATAATAATAAGATAATACTTTTTTTATTCACGGACAACTTTGTAACACATCATTGGCTTTGGAAAATATTGATCACCCACAACAACTTCCTCTTTCGACTGCACCTATAGCTACTATCCTTGATGTTTATATGTCTGTAAAGTTTCCCATCGGCCTTTGAGCTTTAAACTACGGAAGAACATCGTTGTTCAAAAAGACCTCTTGCGACTGGCCATTGGTCTGACCACTCAAATGTTAAGCACTGTGAAACCTCAAAAGCACTGCCAAGTCTATCAAAATACAAAGCGCTTGGGCATAATAGTTCTAAAACACATTGCATGATCTGGTTTGCAACCGAACAGCCTTACATTTTTGGGGTCTGCAATAATTACACACCAAAACAGACTAAATTGATCTCTTGACCTCTCTTATTCCTCTCCTATTACAGCAACTTTTTGGATCACTTGGGCATATAGTCATCCGATAGATTGCTCAGTTTGGAATTATGATAATTTGATGAGTTAGTTTATTGTATGCAACCGGCTTGCATTCGTGCACATCACTTGTCACATGTGATGTGTATTAGCCAATAAAGGTTATTGTGATTCATGCACATGTGTTCTCCATCCATGTAAAATGTTGGAACATAATTAGGCTATCTGTGAGTATCAATTTTTACAGCCATACCTTTCCATTTAGGGACTTCCACACAATTAGTCGATTATCTGACCCTCCTGAAACCAGATGAGTTTCTATACCTGCAGGAATAACACAGAAAGCAAATTTCAGATTTCTAATTTAAACATATATCAATCTCTACTATATAGCTGGCAATTAAATTATATAAGTTATATTGTTATAGATCTGATGCATTTGTCAGCCACTCACCGGAGTCCTCTCTGTGGACCCACTGGACAGTGTTCACCCTTCCGGTGTGCCCGTTCAGAATAAAGACAACATCTCTCTCCTGGAAAAATACGTGCAAGCATCCAGTCACAGACCATGTTATGGCTGATATAAGTAATAAGTTGGGAATCTGAGTTAACACAAGCAATGCCTTGAAAACATCTTATAGGCAAATGTATGCTAATTCTGATGTCACTTAACAAGCTGCTAACTAAGGAATGTAAAATGTTCAAAAGATACCTGTGGATCGTAAATAGCAACGGAATTACATGTTCCGTAAGCAATTAACCCCCCATGACTCCAAGAAAGAACATTTGGGGTACGATTTGCACAACAGGCGACATGGCATGTTTGTAACACGGGCGCCGCCATCTTTGATTCTGACAGGCTGTTATTATTACCGTAAATGCGGGAATCGCTAAACTGCTACAGGTATGGCAGTAAAGTACGTATTAAATGTACGTATTTAATACGTATTAAACTATAATAATTAAACTTTATTTTAGAGACGGTTATTATTGTTTCTAGTTGCAACTGAGAACTGAGTTAAGTATAGCCAGTGTACGTAACATCACTATTTAGGAAGGGGGATAAGCAACTGCTACCGGTCTTAGTAAAGGGCCTGCATTGTTGACATTGACCAGTAGATGACGCAACAGAATCACTTAAATGTAATCAACCGTGCACCTGTGCCCATGGAGAAGGTAGCTGCTTACGTTGTATTTATTGGATGTGTCTGATATAAATAAGACAAAGCTTTAATAGAAGTATCAATAATGCTATAGTTTTAACATCTAGCAGTTTTACAAGGCCATTAGATTTGTTTACAAAACTTCCTTCCGTGTTGAAATGTGTGAACAACTATATTCCATTTAAAAATGTCATAAAATAGCAATTTTTCTGTCATTGCAATTTAATTCTTCCAGCTACCAGAAGCCTAGCCAAGTGCTTTATTGGTGCCATTCCGTAAAGTCAATAGACTCTAGACAGAGTGACTGGTCTCAGCTGAGCTGTCAGACAGGGTAGAAAAGATCCCTCAGGGTAATTGTTTTCTTTCCAAGGTGGAGGGAACAGTTTTGTCATAAGCTGTTTTCATTCAGCTGCTTGATGTGTTCACTAAGAAAAGTCAGTTGTCTGCACGCCCTTTAAATGAGATGACATGTGGCAAAACGTAAGGAATTTTATGCCAGGCAGAAAAGGAGATGTGTGTTTGTGTGAGAGAGTGTGTGTGCTTGTAAGTGGGTTTTTGTGTGCATCATTATTTAGACTGTAGTAGAAAAGGGATTGTGCACCTCTCTGTTCCCTGTCTTGCTTTTGCAGTTAAAGCAGATCCATGCATCTTTGTGTGGTCACCGGAGCACAGCATTAACAATACTATAACTGTTTTAAATGCTACCTTTACAGTACAATTCTAAACAGTGAAGCCTAAACAATTGTGTGGCTGTCTTTGCATTTGTGTGTGAGATGCTGTTGCTAAAGACATTCCTCAGACAGCAGTAAAATCCAACTACAGCCCACTCATTCAGACAGGCTTTTCCCTAGCCACTAACTATCTCGTCAGCCAGTGTGATAGCTTTGTACTCTGAGTCTCTGATCTAGTCAGCAGGGCACACTCTGCATCCAAAATCATCATCTTATTACCTGCTCTAGCACAGATTGGAGAGAAAGTCCAGGCTAATCACCATGTCTGACAGAGGTCAATTCAACTGTTCCCCCTACCCTTCAACAGTTTGAGACTAATTTCTCTAGTCAGCACAAAGACAATTATTTGAAAAACTGAATACTTTTGGTTCAGGTAAAGTGGATAGAAAACCATTTGCTTTCAAACAACACTGCCGTTACACACAAATGAATCATGTATACAATTTTAATTGGTTTTTTTCTAAGATACAAAATCAAAAAGCAGACACAGAGAGCTTAGTTGTCCCTGGTTCTAAGCCTCTTGCAAGATGCTCCCTCTGACTTGAAGCCAGCACCGAGGCTGTCCTGGTCTCTGCCTCTCTTTCTGTTGACTCTTGTCTGTTCATTAGGGGAGCATCCCTGCTGGGGGATCTGTGGCCTCATCTCACCCTGCAGACTCCAATTTCCTGCTGCACACTGTGCATGGCACCCACAGGGTGCCACTGGTGCTGGGGTGGAAGGACCGGGACACGGAACCTCATAGGCCGAGGGGAAAAAGGGGTCCACAAAGGAGGGAAGAAACCATCCGGGAAGTGGAGTAGGGAAGGAGACAGGGTACAACACAGGAATGGAGAAACAGAAGGGCGATAGGAATGAGGGAGCAAAGACGTCATCAAAGGGAGCAGTGGCAAGATAAGGAAGGTGGCTCTCAAAGGAATGGGGGGCATCGAACAAACACTGGGGCCCGAGCATGGAGGATGGCCACAGAGGCTGAGGAGGACAATCTGGAAGTCTCTCTGGGTTCACCAAAGGCCATTGTGGGTGGGAGTTATTCTGAGGCTGTGATGGGTTAGATGGCTCCTGCAGCTCTGGTGCATGAAGTTGGGACCGAACGGGATACCATGCACTACTCGAAGGCTCTGGAGAAAGTCTCTCTGCCTTCAAAGGAGGCCCCTGTAACGGTGGAGCGTTTGTCTGTGGCTGGGGAGTGGCCCTTGGAGATATTCTCTCTAGCTTGATAAAGGGTGTCGGGGATGACTGTCCTTGTGGCAGGAGAGGTTGACCCTCCCACAGTGGCTGGGAGGCCGAGGTCCCATGTGGAAGCGGCAAATTAGATGGCTGTCTCTCTAGCTTATTAGAGGGCTCTTGTAGCTGAACAGATGGGATGTCTGGCCTGGGAGAAAGACTCTGATGGTCTGACCCTGGGGAAAGTCTCTCTGACCCGCTAACCTGTATCTTTAACTCTGGCCCCTGTGGAGGGTGTCCCTGTTGCAGGGGAAGCGGTCTTTGTGGCTGGGGAAGTTGTTCCTGTGGATAGGGAAGTGAGCAGTGTGCCTGGGGAGCCAGGCCCTGCAGCGGAGGTGGGGAAGGTGAAGCATGTTGTGGCGCGTGACCTGGAGTCAAGCCAGACCTGTCATCATACACTCTCTGTAAATCTCCAAAAAACATAGTAGGTGAATGCAGAACATGATGGGGTATCTCATATTCTTCCATGTGATGTAATGGAGAAGGAGTAAGCGAAGGTTCCCATGGAACGGTTTGCATCTGGACTGTCAGTCTCTGTCTCTCCTCCTCACGGAGCGGGACAGCAGACTGGTGTGTTGGGTGGGTCCATCTGCGGCTTTGACCGTGGCCTAGGACAAAACAACACAGATTTAGCCGGCCACCCACACAACTCTCAGATTGAGAATGATTCTGGCAGTTACTAAGGATTTACCTTAATTTTACTTTATAAGTGACAGACAATACAACAATGACTCACCCAAAACCTGTTGAGAATACATGACAGATCAAATTAAATCTTCTGTTTTCAGTTATATAATTGTAAATTCAGTTCAGTAGATATGTAGTTCTTTGTGAGTTAGCAGGTACATCTCCAAGTGCAAATCTCCACATTTTAGAATGTAGGAAAATTCTAGAATGTCGATCCAAGCTGCAAATGATGTCACAATAGTGGTGTAGTACAGATTGATGTATTTCAAAATGTTTCGTAGAAATAAAACGATTAAGATATATTCAAATCAAACAATAGAGCAAGTTCTTATTCTTCAGGTGTCTTGACATTTGAATAACTTTGTACTTGTGTGTGTGATAGTGTATGGGTGTGTGTGTTCTCGTGTGTGTGTGCATCAGTGAGTGAATGATAAACCAGAATAACTCACAGACAAACCATAGACAGCAGCGTGCTGGGTGGAAAAAAGAACTAGAGCATGTGGATGCTTTTAGTGGCTGGTTATGTAATGAAGGAAGTGCAGAAACAAAACAAGACAAGATTACTTTGCTTGGCAACGTCTATGTGGCACTTTGCTGCTGCTTATTTAGGTTTGCATGCAATTAGCTTGTGCCTTGGCCCCGAGGACTATAGCAGAAGGGCATAGTGTGTGGCATAGACCATTCACATCAGCAGCACTACGGCACACTCACTACCTAGGTACACTTATGGGTTCAGATGCCCAGATGGCTCTATTTTGTTGTCAGCCAACTGTGTTAGCCCAGTCACAAGTCTTCAGGCCTAATTCAAGGTCACCCATCAAGGGCATTGGAAAGTAAGCCGATCCAAGCCTCGCACACTTCACCCCTGTTTGACCTGCTCCTTTTCACAGAGGCCTGTTTGGTTCACTGCACCATGGTAATGGACCGGGTTCAGCTGCAGGTCTACTTCAAGACTGTGTTAGCCTGCAGTGCTAATGTCCTCGATTGCTCCTCCTTTTAAAAATTATTCATCTGTGTAATCGGGTTTGCAGGATCACACTTATGAGTCATCTTGAATTGTTGGGCTGCGTAAGCCCTCGACAATAAGGAATAGACCCCGAAGGTGAAGAAGAACGGATGGATGTCTCATATCAGACTGAGTTTGTAACCTAGAGTAAAGAATTTGAACGGCATGTCTTTGCATTCTCTCACTGAATCTCAAACTTTGCTTTTGACTTACTCGTTAAGGATCAAATTGTAATTTGCCTGACCCTGCTACCGCCAAACGCCCATGAAATCTTCACAGCCAAAAATGGATATGACTGTGCTAATTGCACATATTCTGCTGCTGAAAAATCACCATCTCTTCATAATATTATCCTTCAGTTCAGCAATTTTTATCCCCAGAGCAGTACGGCCAAAAGGACCGATACAGCGGGAGAGAAACAATAACAGTCAGCAATTCTAAAGCATGTGAAAAGGCAACGGCAGCGGTTAGCAAGAAAACCCCACAATGCATTTACACATCTATTTTGTTTCATGAGTGAATTCCCCAGTACTGTGTGAAGAGGCAAAACAGTACAAACTTAAAAAGTAGACAAATGAGACTTGTTAGTTCTTTTTTTTTCCTGACAGTTCCTCAAAGCGAAATGGCAAGTGTCAAATAAAATAATCCAATGTGCAAAAAGCAGATTACAGAAAACATAAAACAATACAAGACATTTGGAACAAATATCACTCTCTCTAGGAAATAATAAATTATAATTACTAGTATTACAGTGGCTTTAGTAACAGTCAACCCTGTTTCAGGGAATGAAACTTAACATCTGCATATGACCAATGATCAATTTGTTCTTTTTGTCGTCGAAAGGGTTGTACTTGAAATGGGCATGGGGTGTTTGCTTTACTTTTTGAATGGAATCATTAAAAAAGCTAAAAACGTTAATTGCAGTAATACCACTTTAAATTCTCACCACAATGATACACTGCTGGGCTGAGTCTGGTCTGAGGGCTGTGGTTATGGTTGGAGGGAGAGAGAGATGTAGAGTCTGTGTACTGTATAAACACGGAGGGTAAAGCTAAAGCACTGCACTGGGGTTTTAAATAAACACAGGCTGTAGTTGTGAGTGGCAGGCTGGCTACGCTGCACTACTACACAGTACACACACGGCCACAGCTTCCACTGCTGACACTGAAAGGTGCCAACAACAACTGATAATGTACAGTAACAGACAGCCCAATAGAGTACTTAATCCAGCACACTGTTTATGCTCCTGTCCATTTGGTCTAGTGCTCCTGGCAGAGTAGCGCATTTTACGCATACAAGACAATAGAGTAGACATCCAGTATAAGGTTACATAAATTAATGACTATTGCATCCTCAATTTATATAAAACAATCTATAAATGCAGTTCAGCGTAAATGATAATTTGCTGTAAGCCCGATTAATTGTCTTAGCCTTACTTGATATTTTGTATTTAGAATACAATCACAACGTTACATATGACTTACGCTGTTTGTGCGTGCATTTGTGTGCGCGTACGTGTAAATGTGTATTGGTGCGCGTGTGTTTTCTATGCCTTCTTAGTTCTTGCCACACGCACAGGAGGGTTAGTTCTGGGTAGTTAGCAGTGGTCCTGCAGTTCTCTCTCCGTCGTTGTTGAGTAAACTCCATGGACATTAGCGGGGGCACATAACTCAGCGACACAGCCACCAAAAAAGAGTGGATTAAACTGCATGAATATATAGGGAGATAATCAGTAGTCGCCTGCATAACCAAAGAAGAAGTCTGCTCTGTAAAACACAGCTTAAGTGTGGTGAAACACAAGGCTCAGGTTGGGAAAACTCAGTAGTGCATTGTGTCATTCAGATCGGCGGGAATGGCTTCATCTCCTTGCGGCAGCAGCAACTTGGATTCCGGTCTGGAAATCAAAACTCGATCGGTGGAGCAAACACTTATTCCATTGGTCTCACAGGTGAGTTACAGCGCAAAATCCAGATTTATAACTGGATTTAGCCTCACTTGTTCAGGGTTTGTCTTTGTGATCTTGGTATTCAAGTTTGTTTTAGTCCAAATAGGTTTTTGATTGGCGAGGACTTTTTATGTTGTTTAGGTCAGGCTTGTTATTTGAAATTACCGTTGGAAAAGGCCGATCACAAAGTCAACATCGTTTATTTTGTTGGTTTATATTGCAGCAACACGTTTTTATGCAACGTACCGTAGCTTGGCCACTTTACCAACGTGCAGCCAAACCTGTCACAACGTTAAAGGTCTTAGAGTGAAACTAGCCTAGACTGTGGTTGTAATAAATTGTTGCCAAATAAGTTTCCTAGGAACTCCTTGTGTAGGCTAATGCTGTGCTGTCCTGCAGCTTGATCCAAGTTTCACGACCGCACGCACGTATGTTGTTACAGACTGGCCGAATGTTCACCAGCCCTTGAACCGGAGAACAACATTGATACCAGTCCATTCAATTTAGCCTAACAAAGTAAATGGTAGGCCTATGAAAATCCCACTTGACATACGACAAATAGTTTCAATGCGCGTATGTCATTGTCAACTCTTGCTGGAGTTATATAGAGAAGCGTCCTTTTTAGCTAACTAGTTACTTATCGTTAAGATCCTGTAGAAGTAGGGCCTTGGACAGATGCCTAATCCTGTTTATTAATGCACTGCCAGTTTAATATAAGCCAATAATGCCTTTATTTGAAAAGAAAGTAATTAAACAGTATCTGGTGGTCTCTGAAGGAAGACATATTTCCAGCCAATCACATGTTAGGAGGTGGTCTGCAGTATAGGGAAGTGACCATAGTGTGACAACAAAATCTAATGAAAGAGGTTTAAGGAGGTTCAGGGTCCTGTAAATCAGCTGTTGTCTCTATTCACTAAGAGTGGAACAGAGGGGAAGCTCACCAGCGGGTTAACAGTGCCCAGACAATACTGCCCCTTCCCCCTGGGAGCAGTGAAAGCTTGGTTCCTCCCACCATTGCATAGGCTAATTTGGAAGGTAAAACGACATTCCACAGAATTTATTTTTTTTATCAGTTCTTTATTTATACAGTTGGCTGACAGAGACTGCATCTCTTTTGCAGCAGTACCCTGTCCACAATGCACATAATGAAAAGTAAATGAAATCAACAAAATTAAATAAATAAAATAAAATAAAAAATACAAATGTGTTACGATCCAGTAGTAGTACACAATTTACTGTCTGTCCCTGAAGTCAAAACCCCACAGAATGTACTCCACAGAGCGGTTTAGCACACGAGGCGGCCTGTCAAACGATGTCGTTTTTGGTGGTCCCCTGGTGGCAGGCAACGAGGATGGCGTACAATTTTATTGGAGTATAAGGGAGTTGAAGAGTGTTCTTGGTTTGGTTGAAACTTAATTATTGCAATCTTTTTTGTATTTGACACAGGTTTGTGATGACCTAGCTGTCACTCCAATACTCAGTGATAGACTGTTAAAGTGTGCATAAATCAGGGATAAGAATCCATCTGGACAGCTTATTTTATTCAAGGTTCATGCTCCAATACATTTAGTATTTGAATAATCTATGATTAATTCACAGCAAAACTTCTGAAGGTGTACGAGGCTGCCAATGCTGCTGCTTCCAAAAACTAGTTGTGACCCAAGTTCAGTACATCTCTTGGTGGTGAAGAATACAGATTGACGTCAGGCGCTTCAAGGACAAAATGTTTGCTCAACATCCTCTTTTTTCCACAGCAAAGATGAGATATCTCCATAGCAACTGCTTAGAATTAATAAAATCCCAGGAAGAGCTTTTTTTTTCCATTTTCTTTCTCCTTCACATATGGAATATCACGTTGCTTTGGAGTTGTTGTGAGAGCCATGATGTCACGGGTGTACTAGCCTATTCATTCACTGCTGACTGCTACTGGACTCATCTCTCACGCTGTGAATGGCTTCTGTTGTGTGTCGTGGTCAGAGATTGTATGCGATTGGACTGTGGCATTTCTCCCTCGGGAGGTGTGTATCATATCACTGCCTGCCTCTATGATGCACACTATCTGTTGATCTATCGGGTGTGTGTGTGTGTGTGGGGGGGGGGGGGTTCTTTGTGTGCCTGTGTCCTCATCTGTTTGTTTGGTATCCCAGCACACAGCATAGAGGGCGTCGTTGCCGCGTGTGCGCATGTGTAATTGTTTTTTGCCAGCGGTCATTTGATAGCCATCGGGACGGAAATGAAAGAGCGGTGTCTCTCGTGAAGAGTCCTGTGTGTGTGCGACAGGGGCGGTTATTGTGGGGTGTGTTTTCTCCTTTCTTCTCCTGTCTAGTTGTGTGACGTTGATCTCCTCTGGCCCCTGTCATCAGCCTCACTCCTACCAGGGTGTAATTATAGACCCGGGACACCCCAGGACCCGCACCACACTCACCAAGACATGGACACATGTGTGTGTGCGCGCGCACACACACACACACACACCCTAACAAGGACCAACCCATGTTGACCTCCACCATGTCTTGCATGGCTGTCCTTCTGTCTGGCCTGCGCCTCCCCATCTGTCCGTCTGTCCAGCTGGATGTTTCTCTCTGCCTGGATGCCTTCTTGTGTTTGCAGCATCTGCCCAGCAGCCCTGCTGACTAGCCAAATGTTACAGAGTATGCCTTTACATCTAGTGCCTTCCCTTTGCCGTTAAGTCCCTGTAATATTGGCCCAGTGCCCATGCCCAGCCCATGTCTCTTAGAAACTCTTTTGAAACCAGAGGGCCGTAAAGACTGCGTCCATCAACCGGTCGAACCAATGTGACCTCACCCCTTTCCATCTCAATGGAGCTGGGAAGGCATGGTCATGGTAATGAATTGATCTGATGGTGGTCTGAATCCTCAGGCACAGCAGACCGAGAAGGCGGCTCAGTGTGTCTCACCCTGTTCATTGTTTGTGCTGTCAGCCTGCCACAGTACCTGTGATGTGGTCCATAGCATGTCGGGAGGCAATTAGGAATAATCTAGATGTTTTCATTTTCCAAGTCCAACGGCTGTTTTGAAGTCCCGATTTGTAAAAAGAAATAACAGGCTGGTCATGCGCTGGGCTTTTATAATTGAGGCAAGTTCTCAATAACACCACCAGCCCCATCTAGAACAGTCACGATGGCCTATAGCCAAGGTCTGTGGGAAATAGTCAGAGTATTGTTTTGTGGTGAAATCTTGTGGGTTGGAATTGGGAGGGGAGAAATAATACCTGAGCCTTTGATCAGTTTGGGGAACACTGAGCGCTTGTGACACTGAGGCCTTGTGATTTCATATTTGTGCTGGCTCTATCGTTTCCCCCCCGCTGGACTAAGGCACGGTTTCTCAAAAGATTTTTGGCTATAATTGGAACCTATAAATCCATTCTCTGTTCAAAGTTGGTTACTGCTGAGTTGTCATGCTTGAGAGAGTTCTGGGCCAATGGCAATTTAAAAATATTTTTTTGTTGCTAAAACGACTTCTATGAGAGCTTGGGCTTTTTGTTTACATTGCTCTCGTTTAGTGAGGTCTTTCAGATGTGTTTAGCCAAACCAAGCCTTGGTGGCGGCCTTGCGCTTCACTCACTCTGAGCATTTACATGTTTCCTGATCAGCACTTCAGCAACTCTCCTGAAAACATTAAATGCTGATGCCCAAAAACTCTGTGAGCCAGTTGTATGTAGTCATCAACTCTTTATGCTAGCAGCAAGCTCTCAAACGTTTTGGTTAGACAATGAACCTTTACTTAGGCTTTACGCCGCACTCCTGTGTCCCAGCCGAGGGTAGAGTGACATGACAAACATCCAGGTAGTGAAGCTGTCCTTTATCCCCAGACAGAGAGGCATTAGCGGAGCAGCAAGCCTAACAGATATGCCTCCTCTGGCCATGATGATAATGAAGATAAATGGGTCCACGTCTGAAGCGCTGAGGGTTACACACATTCGCCCACACTCGCATTCCCTCCCGGACACACACACACTCTCTCTCCCACACATCCTACGTCCTTTCCCTCAGGG